>CM032641.1:15578494-15713768 GCA_019097785.1 Fraxinus excelsior | reverse complement strand
GAGTTTGAAAGAGATGGTGGAGTAGAAACCAATGGTGAAGTAGAAAAGGGAGATGTGAGCAATCAAAATGAAGTTGTGCAATATGATATCAATTATGGGAATGATAACGTAGAAGGAAATTATGTGGATTGGGATAATTTGAATATAATTGAAGGTAGTTCTGAAAAACAAGATTTCCAAGATAAATCTCTTCGTAGTGATGAAAACAATGTTGATTTCTCAATGCAAGAGGACATTGTTGGTACTTCAACAGAAGTTGTTTTTTCAATTCCATATAGATCATCAGTTAGGATTCCGGAAAATGAGGATACACGTGAAGATGAATTATTTCCAACTAAAAGTGTTTTGATATCGAAAATTCAACTCCTTGCTGTGAAGTACCAATTTGAATTCAAAGTAAAGAAATCAAATAAGAGTGTGTACACAGTAGTTTGTGTTGAGGACAGTTGCAACTGGCGTTTACGGGCAACGAAGATAGCTGAATCTGAGATTTTTCAAATACGAAAATATTCTCGCCATCACACTTGCTCCATGAGTGTTCGTCGCAAGGATAATAGACATGCTACCTATTCAGTAATTGGAAAGCATGTAGCTCCAAAGTATCAGGATGCGAACATAGTGTATAGACCAAGAAACATCATCAATGACATTCGGTGAGAATTTGGCATAACTATAAAATATTACAAGGCGTACATGGCCAAAGAATTTGCTTACAAAGAGGTTCGAGGTAGCCCTGATGATAGCTATGCGAAATTACCATTGTATTGTCATGTTTTGGAGAGAAAAAATCCTGGCACGTTGACCTTTATTGAAACTGATAATGATGGACATTTCATGTATTTTTTCATGGCATTAGGTCCAAACATACGTGGATTCCTCTCTTCAGTCCGACGGGTAATTTGTGTGGATGGAACATTTTTGAAATCTAAGTATCGAGGTACGTTACTTGTTGCCACATGCCAAGATGCAAATCGTCAAATATATCCACTTGCATGGGGCATAGTAGATTCGGAAAACAATAACTCATGGATTTGGTTCTTTCAGAAATTGCGGCAAATAACCGGTGACACGGACGAGCTAGTCATTATATCTGATCGTGCACCTAGCATATCAAATGGTTTTAGCAACGTCTATCTTAACGCACATCATGGGTATTGTATATGGCATCTGCAAACTAACTTGAAGAGCAAATTTCCTCGCATTCATATTATGCCATTGTTTAGAGCTACTGCAGAGGTATATAGTTTAGCAAAATTTGAGATCGATATGCAAGCATTATGCAATCTACACAAGAAAATCCGAGGGTACTTAGAGAATGATGTTGGTGTGGAGTATTGGTCAAGAGCACATTTCAATGGAATCAGATACAATAATATGACCACAAACAATGCCGAATCATTGAACGCATTGATGAAAAGTGCTCGAGAATTTCCTATACTCACTTTAATCGAGCATATCAGAGAGAAGATGCAGAGATGGTTTCATGATAGACGTGTTGATGCCGAAAAATGTACGAGCTACCTCACTCCACCTTTGGAGGAGAAAATATATGATAGGTACAACGAGTCAAAAGGCTTCGAGGTGAAAGCTCTTAGCCCAGATGAGATGCAAGTGAGTGATAACATGGAAAGTTTCATTGTTCATTTGGAGATGGGGACATGCACATGCAAGGAATTTGATCTGGACCAATTTCCATGTGCACATGCAATTGCTGTAATAAAAGATGTTGGAGATAACTGTTACAGGTTTTGCTCTCCATTTTATAGCACTTCTTACTGGAAACAAGCTTATTCTGAATATATATATCCACTCCCAAACGAGGCAGACTGGGAAATTCCCGATAATGTTCGATTAAGAAAGGTGATACGACCGTTGACACGAAGAGGAAGTGGACGTCCACAAAAAAAAAGGAAACAATCAGCCGAAGAGATGCGCAAGTCTCGTAAGTGTAGTAGGTGTTTAAAAACTGGGCACAACCGTATCACTTGTACAGATCGTGTACCACTCAGCGAAAGACATGAACAATGAAGACAAGACGGCACATATGTGGCTTTTGTAGTGTTACGACGTACTCCTTTTGTAATATTGAAAAATGATGGTGGTGTTCAGGTGTTATGTTACGATGTACTACTTTTGTCATTTTGAAAATCAAACTATGTGTATAAATGTTTGGAAAGAGGGATTCTGTAATTATCTTATGCTCGATGAAGCCATAATGACAGTTGAGTAGTTTTCTTATGCTGTATAACAGCAGTTGAGTAGTTTTCTTTGTAGACTCAGAACGACACTTGTGTCGTTTTCAAAACAGGAACGGCTGTTGTGTCGTTTTCCTTTTCCTCTCGATTACGTAATGAGCATAAATCCCAAATGTTGTAAGGGACGTGTTCAGTCTGCGATTAAAAAAGTTCAGCTTATCATTATTGTGGCTTGAACGGGTCACGGCTCTTCAAAATCGATTTTATTGGAAGAACGACACTTGTGTCGTTTTCAAAACAGTAACGGCGGTTGTGTCGTTTTCTTTTTCCACTCGGTTAAGTAATGAGCATAAATCCCTAATGTTATAAGGTCGGGTTCAGCCTCCAACTTAAACGGGTTCCGTTTATCGATTATCGTGGCTCAGACGGGTCGCGGCTCTTGAAAACCGATTTTATTGGCAGAACGACACATGTGTCGTGAAACGACACTAGTGTCGTTCTGTTGATTTTTCCAATATTTTGCAACTCCTCAAGGCAAAGACATCAAGGATAGGACCCCCCAATCTAATAAGGATGAAAATATTGATTGTGTGATAACTAACGGTGGAATTGATATAGAATATAAGGCATGAAACGGTGAACGCACAAGTCTTGGTCTTGATCCGGTTGAAAATACAAGGAATTGGCATATCTCAAGTATTTTGTAAGGGTCGGGTTCAGCCTCCAACTTAAACGGGTTCCGTTTATCGATTATCGTGGCTCGGAGGGGTCGCGGCTCTTGAAAACGGAATTTATTGGCAGAACGACACATGTGTCGTGAAACGACACCAGTGTCGTTCTGTTGATTTTTCCAATATTTTGCAACTCCTCAAGGCAAAGACATCAAGGATAGGACCCCTCAATCTAATAAGGATGAAAATATTGATTGTGTGATAACTAACGGTGGAATTGATATAGAATATAAGGCATGAAACCGTGAACGCACAAGTCTTGGTCTAGATCCGGTTGAGAATACAAGGAATTGGCATATCTCAAGTATTTTGTAAGGGTCGGGTTCAGCCTGCAACGTAAACGGGTTCCGTTTATCGATTATCGTGGCTCGGACGGGTCGCGGCTCTTGAAAAACGAATTTCATGGCAGAACGACACATGTGTCGTGACACGACACTAGTGTCGTTCTGTTGATTTATTCAATATTTTGCAACTCCTCAAGGCAAAGACATCAAGGATAGGACCCCCCAATCTAATAAGGATGAAAATATTGATTGTGTGATAACTAACGGTGGAATTGATATAGAATATAAGGCATGAAACCGTGAACGCACAAGTCTTGGTCTAGATCCGGTTGAGAATACAAGGAATTGGCATAACTCAAGTATTTTGTAAGGGTCGGGTTCAGCGTACAACGTAAACGGGTTCCGTTTATCGATTATCGTGGCTCCGACGGGTCGCGGCTCTTGAAAACCGAATTTATTTGCAGAACGACACATGTGTCGTGAAACGACACTAGTGTCGTTCTGTTGATTTTTCCAATATTTTGCAACTTTTTAAGGCAAAGACTCTAGGATGTGAACCCCCCCCCCCAATCTATAAGGATGAAATATTGAGTTTGTGATAACTATCGGTGGGAATTGATATAGGAATATAAGGCATGACACGGTGAACGCACAAGTTTTGGTAGATCGTTGAAATACAGGGAATTGTATATCATGTATTTTGTACAGCGGTCGGGTTCAGCCTGCAACGTAAACGGGTTCAGTTTATCGATTATCGTGGCTGGGGGGGGGGGGGGACGGGTTGCGGCTCTTGAACCGAATTTATTGCAAAACGAAACATGTGTCGTGATGTAAGCGTACACTCAGTGTAGTTCTGTTGATTTTTCCCCAATATTTTGCAAAACTCTTTAGGCATTCGAACCATCACGGCAACACACGTAACGTCTACAGGCAGAACGACACATGTGTCGTTCTGGAGGCAGTAACGGCACAAGTGTCGTGCTCGTTCAATTTCGTTTTGCATCCATAACGACAGTACTGTCGTTCTGCTGGTTTTTCTCCAGTCGGAACGGCACAAGTGTCGTTTTCTGAGCTGTTGCTTTCATTTGCCATACTTTTCCAAATCACAACGGCTGAAGTGTCATTTTATACGCTGATGTTGTCCTCAAGGATTGGACCCTCCAACATGAGGAACAACACGTAAGGTCTACAAGCAGAACGACACATGTGTCGTTCTGGAGGCAGTAACGGCACAAGTGTCGTGCCCGTTCAATTTCGTTTTTGCATCCATAACGACAGTACTGTCGTTCTGCTGGTTTTTCTCCAGCCGGAACGCCACAAGTGTCGTTTTCTGAGCTGTTGCTTTCATTTGCCATACTTTTCCAAATCACAATGGCTGAAGTGTCATTTTCAACATACGTCACCAGTGTCATTCTCTTACATCTATTTAAGGGCATTAATACTTTAACTATAAAAGAATTTACCAAATTATATGGATAATAATTACACCGTTGAAAAGAAATGCATGACAACATTTGCATTAAGGCCATCAAAACTGTACAATTGCAAAATCATTCTCCAGGGTATTAATACAAATAACTACAAAATTCTTTACTAAATCTACGGATCAAAGTGCCATGCAAATATTTCAGCTGCTAATTTCTTCCTCCAAGTAGGCATATATTCCGGACGTACCAAATCCACATTTAATTGAGCTTGCAAAAATTCAATATATTTAACTGTAAACAGCCCACAATCAGATCTGCAAAATAATAAAACATACACGAAAGTTAGATGGACATGACATATACGAAAGAATGCATACATGTCGGTTCTAAATGTTAGATTACACCAAACTTACCCATTTGTTTGTCCAGGAGCTCCAACCCTCTGATAATGGAACATCTTGGTGTTAAAATTCTGTTCACGCGCTACATGTAACTTTATCAACCAGGGAACAACCACTTGAATAGGCTTCATACATTCAACCAGCTGAGCAGCACGAATGTGTTTTGGCAAGCTATCATAAATATAAATAGTTCGCTCCATCAAATCAATCTTTAGTGCAAACCAGTGAGATCCCGGTACACAATAAGGAACATACAAAAATCGACAATTACTCCAGTGTTTACCAAGCACCGGTGAAGTCCCTTTGACATAATCGACGAGCTCTTGGTCGAATACGTAGTTAACATTTTTCTTCTTAGGTGTGCCCAGTTTTAGGTAGGCTTTCTTGACAAGTTGCCAAAAATAACAATCCAATATGGCACAATCTTGCTGAAATATATGTGGATATGCCACTGCCCTTTCTCTAATGTGGTATAAGGCCGAGTCGACGTGCTGTACGATAGAGCGTGAGTAATTAAATGCATTATTTTCAAAGTAATAAGTATGATATACACGTATTACTTACAGCATCGATAAGCCACCC
The DNA here is from genome assembly GCA_019097785.1 of Fraxinus excelsior. Taxonomy (NCBI): domain Eukaryota; kingdom Viridiplantae; phylum Streptophyta; class Magnoliopsida; order Lamiales; family Oleaceae; genus Fraxinus; species Fraxinus excelsior. Next base: position 15,708,148 of record CM032641.1, on the reverse strand, counting down.
GTCATCTATCAATAAGTCATCAAAGAATTTTCGTCGCACTTCACAAATAGCCAAAGTTACTACATCACTGTGAAAATTATGATATCAACATAAGTAACATGTAAATCGAAATTTATGTTCATTCAATGTGCCATCCACTTAAATAGAATGAATTACCTCTGCGATGCATTTGTCAACCACTTGTTGAGGTCTTCAACTTTTGCAGGATCTACTTCCCTTAGAGGATCATATGCTTGAATGTTCAACAATTTTCTCCTTTTTAAGGGATTAGTGTATGGAGAAAGCAACATGGCTGATTTTCTCTTAACTCGATGCCCTCTTCCTACAGCCAATTCGGAGTTCGGATCGTCGATCACAATGATTTCATTACTAGGTTGGCATTCATGTGAAGATATCAAAGACTCTCCAACATCGCCTACAAAGGTTGATCAAATGCAAATTAACACACAACATTGAAAAGTGAAATATTCAAATGCAAATTATATATACCTTTGTTAAATATGTTTGAATCCTCTTTTGTCCCAACAGTCTTCTCTTTCTCTCCAATCCAAAAAGAAGGACGTTGTTGGTACACAACTATGGCAGATGAAGGATCTGACACAAATCCTACAAAAGGGACCCAAACAAAAAAATTATTTTTAGCTTATTGCAAAGAGTAACAGAGAGAATATACCATCATCATATGTAGGAAAAGCCTCGCGTTGTTTATTCGGTGTGACTTCTTCTTCAGAGCATTCTTCAATAATCACTGGCTCTTCCACTCTTGCCTCTTCGTTGTGTTCACTGTGTGTACTATAAGCACGGTCATCAAATCCACTCCTTTCCTGTTGAACTCCACCTCGACCAGCCAACTGGAGAAACAAATCAATTTTCTTTTCCACTCGGCTGAAGTGCTCCAACATCTCACCTCGCAGCCTCTCCTCAACTCCTTTCAATTCTAGTTTTATTATGTCAGTGATATAATCATAAGAAGTTGTTGGTGGTCGTCCAGCTGCTTTAGATGAATGTTCATGGCTAGACACAGATGGTGTATCACATTTTCTTGATGGTGCATCATCACTCTCATCATTTTCTTCACCATCATCCTCAAAATGGGACTTATCTAGCTTATGATCGACATCATCATCAAAAGGTCCAGATTCTTTCCAAAATGGTTCCAACAATTCATCTTCTGTAGGATTTAGAGTGCAATGTACCTCAATCTGAGAAAACAAGAATATTTAAGTATTCAGTCAATTGTTTAGTTATAATTTCAATACGCCATGCAGATATTATTAAACAAAACTCACATTTGACGATTCCAAAAATGAGCAAAATGTTTCCCCTCGAATTTGTTTGCACATTTCTCAGCCTATCATTCTTGGAATTCTAGAGTCGTCCATCACACGACCGAATCTTTTTCCAATACTAGGAATTGCTTCAAACGCCCAAATCTGTACAATCAAGAATATAAATTTCAGTAACATAATTAAGAAAGTTTAATGTATAAAATACTTTTACAAAATAGTACCATGATTGCAAGGGGAAATCTATGGAGAGAATACGGATATCGTTCAGAAGTTGTATGATTCTTCAAAATTTCTCCCAAATTACGCTTGAAGACCTTTGTAGTGTATTCATACGATTTTTTCCCCCATGAGTAGTTGTTAAATCTATCGAGATCATCCACCAAATAAAACCAAAATGGGTTAATATATGTATTCTCTTCTGCAGCCAAAATTACATATACCAATATAACGAGCAGACCCAACTTATATTTATCGTTCTTGTGCTTGCAACGTTTGAAAACATCTAATAATAAGCCTCTCTTTATTCTACCGTTGCAACGCTTGAAACGTTCCTTAACCAACCTACAATTATACCCTACAGTCGGATCCTCATCCTCCACATCTCCTGCTTTAAACCCAGTTACCAATGTAAACTCTTGCAATCCAAATCTTGCAAGCTTATCTCCAATTTTAATTCATATGTCATTTTCTTTTGGGGTGCTTATCGACCTCAAAATTAACTGGTGGACCAATTGTGATGTAAGCTTTATATCTCTCATGTTCAACAACTGTCTAAAGCAAGAGAGTGTGAATAAATCTTGATGTGTGTCATCCAAACTGTAGAATACTTCATCGATCATTTTCATTCTACACCTATTACTTATCTTTACGTTCACTATATCTTCAACATCCATTTTTTCCTGCAACCAAAAATGCAAAACAATAATTGAGTTAGGAATCAATGAAATTACATATACAGTTAACTACAAGAAATTATGATACATTTAATGATGAGATGTAGATTCATATTGGACATCACTCGAGATAAAATTATTACATTATTAGTGGGCAAATGACATTATTTAATGCCTCAGCCCGACCAAAAAAACACAGTGGTGACATTAAATTAAATAAAAGTAACAAGATTTTCTTCAACTCAATAAACCGTGTTCAAACCGTAATAACAAGGCCAATGCTAGACCAAAGTGAGTATTATACTAAGCCCCTATTTGACTCATTTTTATTTAGTTCTCTACTTATTTATTGTTGAAGGGGGATAACACAAGTTGCCCTAAGGAAGTAAACTAGTTTCAGGAAGCCCATAAAGCTCATACACCCTATGTCCACCACTCTCTCCAAAAAAAAATGCTTCTATACCTCTCTTTCTATTATTTATCGTCAATCTTCTGCAAAGACAAGCATAATCAAGAAACCAAATTTTCAACAGAAAAAATCCATCTATCAAAGTGGAAAAGCTTCAGTTTTTCGCCCCAAACTATTCTATAAAGACACAAACGATAAAACCAGACCAAAAAATGATAACATAAACAAAGTAAAGAGAAAAATAATCCAGAAATTTCAAAAGGGTAGTTACATTGTTGGCCTGGCCAAAAACAAATAAATATACGAAAAAATGCAAGAAATAAGATTGAATTGCAATTTTGGGCAAGAAACTTTGTCACCTTATTTCTTGTCTATAAATATGCGTCTGTTGCAAATGCTTGAAAATCCTTAGTCATCCCATTTTATTAAAGCAGCAACTGATCCTTTGCGAGGAATATGATAAATATATGCGGGGTGTAAAATGGAAAGATTGACAAAATGTATGGGTTTAGACTAGAATTTTTCGGTTATTGCCATTCAAAAAAATGACGAGAAGACAGAATGCAGTCGATTTTACAGAAGGCGGAGAAGGGGAAGAAGGAAGCCGTTCATTTCAAAAAAAATGGAGAAGGGTTTTACGGCAGGTGAAATGAGGGAAAATGGTAGATTTTTGAGTTAATAGTTAAAGGGTAATTTTGTCATTTTACCATTTTATTACATTTTGATTTTATTTTATTTTTAAATATGAGTCAAAGGCCATTTGTCCAATTACATTGGTGAACCCGGCTAACTGGACTAATTTCCCTTTTTTTTTCCTTACAAAACGGGTCGGGTTAATGTTTTAATCGGGTTTCATGGGTCAACCCATGACCCAACCCAACTTGAAAATTCTTAACCATTTGGAAAAAGGCTCACAATTAACAAAATTGGCCCAACTCAACTTGCCTTACCCACCTTATTTTTGGCAACGTTTTTTAGACGTTGCGAAAGACCTTTTTCGCAACGTTTAATAAACGTTACTAAAAGTCTGCCTTTTGCAACATTTAAAAATGGCATAATTACAAAAATCAGGTGTAAAATTTACACCAATTCAAAAATCAGGGACCAAATTTTATTTTTCAAAAATCAAGTAATATATAAAATTCTAACCCTAATTTTTCACATTTTACTCTCTTCTCTTCTCTCTCTCTCTCTTCCCCCCCTCCCCTCTCTTCCTCACCGCCCCCTCCCCTCCCCTTCCCTTTCTGCCGGCAGCCGCTTGCTGCCGCTGCATGCAGCAGCAAGCGGCTGCCGGCAGCAGTTGCCGCTGCTCGCAGCGGCGGTCGCGAAGGTCGGCTGCTGCGGCAAGCTGGCAGCGGTCGCCGCCGCAGAGACTTGTTGCTACAGGCAAGCTGCTGGCAGAGACTTGTTGCTACAGGCAGAGACTTGTTGCTACTGGCAGAGGCTTGTTGCTACAAGCAAGCTGCGAGTGGCTGCAAGCTGCTGCCAGCTTGCCGGCAGCAGCTTGCTGCCTGTAGCAGCCGGCAGCGCCGGCGGTGATGGGTGTTTTTTGTGTGGCAGATCTGTGTGGTGGAAGGTAGGGGCGGATGTGAATGAGGTGAGGTCGGGTGGTGGAGGGATGCGGTGGTGGTGGGTCCATTAGGCGGCTCTGATGGAGATTTGGGGAAATATTAGTGGTCCATTAGGTGGCGACTGGTGGTGGTGGTGTTGGCAGTCTAGTAGTGGTGGTCTTGTGGTGCTGTCATGGCGTCGTTTTCGGCGGTGGTGCGTTTTTGGCGACGGTGGTGTGTTTCTTTGGCGATGGCAGTTGGGCATGGTGCTATGTGCGGTGGTGGTGGTGGTGGTGGTGGCGGCGGCTATAGTGATAGCGGTGGTAGTCTGTGACCAAATGTTTAGTTATCTGTGACCAAATGTTTGGTTATCTGTGACCAAATGTTTGGTAATATCTGTGACCAATTACTCAATTGTGACCTAAAAATGTAATAATACGTGACTGGAAAATAATCTGTGACCAACTAATTTAAAGATCTGTGACCTCGAAATAATATGTGGCGTATAGTTTTTTTGATCTGTGACCTCAAATAATCAAAATTGACGATATGTGACCATTAAATAAATCTGTAACTTATAATTATGAATCTGTGACCATTAATCACAAATTGTGACTTTATTATCATTATTTAATAAATATTTTTAATTAATTAAATTTATACCTGATTTTTGAATTTTCAAACTATTTACCTTATTTTTGAATTGAGGTAAAGAAAACACCTTAAATATGAATTTTTCCCTTTAAAAAACACTGCAAAAAAAATCATTTTTGCAATGTTTAATAAACGTTGCTAAAAACAAACTTTTCGCAACGTTTATTAAATGTTGCGAAAAGGGTCTTTCGCAACGTTTTATAAACGCTACAAAAGAAAAACGTTTTAGCAACGTTTTATAAACGCTGCAAAAAATAAAAAAATTTGCAACACTAAAAAAAACGTTGCAAAAAGGCAACATTAGCAACATTCACTTTAAAAATGTTGTCAAAACTCAATTTTATTAAGCAATGGCAACATTCACTTATTAGAATATTGCAATAGATCCCTTTAACAACATTTAACTATCAAATGTTATCTTTTATGTGTTGCAAATGATTTTTTCGGTGTAGTGTTAATTGTGGATGTGGTCTATTTATTTAAATTATTTGTCACGAAATTTTATCAAATATCACAAAATGTGATTGCCTAGTTTTTTTTAAGTTTTCCAAAAGTTTCTTATTTATGAAACTGTATTTTGAAACATTCATATTTATGTTTTTTTTTTTTCATTTTAATATTTTGTAAAATTTGAACCGTGCATGGCCTAATTGAGACTATTTACAATCAATGGATGATTCAAGCTCATTTGGAAATCACCTCAAATCCAAGTAGAGGGTAAGATAAGGGCCCTATGTCTTGAAGAACAAGCAAAAGCTCATGTAAAGATTTCAACTTGGCCGCGTCATTTTAGAGGCGCAAAAAACCATCGAACCTATATCCTGTTTAAATAAAATTAAAATTTAATTACATAATTACCATTAAGTGAAAGTATAAATAAATGAGGGTGGCAATTGGGCTCGAGTGCGAGCTAAGCTGAGCCCAAGAAATCTTGGACAAACCGAGTGACTCATGGGCTCGTCGGAAAAATGTGATCGCATGGACCATGCCAAGCTCATGAGCTCATAGACCTAGCTGGCTATGGCCATTGACGCCCCCTATAGATAACACAATCCCAATACAGCATAAGTTGTACCGGAAGGCTATGCCAACCTCATTATTTTATGAATCATGCTACATTTACAAGAAAGCTTTCACAGATTTCCTACAGGGAGAAAACTTCTCCATGAGATTGGCGGCTGCCTAAACAGTTTTTCCCTATGAAATAATTCCCTGTATGTTGAGCATTATTCTTATTTTATGGGCCAGCCTGGCGCGACTCAATGTTCTACACATCTAAGTCCTAAATATCTATGTCAAAATAAATCAAAACTTACATGATGATGATGATGATGATGATGATGATGATGATGATGAATTATTCAATCTTATTTTCTTGTGGAAATGTCGTCGATGCCGTACTGAAACTGTGAAAGTCTTCAATGATATTTTTTGGACTTGCTGCTATATTCATTTTCAACAGAGAATCCAAATGAAAAAAAACAAATTTGCATATAATCTTGATGTGATGGCCACTGCCTTCATTTTGTTGACATGACTTTTCTTAGTGGCTTGTATATGTTTCACTGTTTTAACTAAAATGAATTAATCAAACTAAAAGCATCCAATAAATATAAATTTGTCTATGTGAATCATTTTTCTCCATTTCATGGACACATGAATGCTAAATCATAAGGTGAATATACCAGTAAAAATCACATTTCCAGATCAAGATAATCCATCACCCAACAATGGCTACAAATTTGCGGGGAAATATGTGGACCCCTTCTCAGTTTTTAATACTTAGAGGGTGTTTGGTGTAGATTAAAATAAAATTTTAAATTGATTGTAGTAGATGTTTTTGAAATGTGTGATTGAAAAGATGTGACCCTTAAAAGATATAGTTCATATTGATTGTTTGACTTTGAATTCAGTTAAAATCAGATTTTAATCCGACTCAAACAAGTCCTTAGCGTGCAACTGACAATATGGTAAAATTACGAGCCCCTACAAGCCTGCAGTTACGCCTACTTTACAGGAGAAGTTAAGATTAAAAATGTCATGAGAACTATTGATTGCATTTCATGAGTTCCTAAGTTGCTTTGTCCGATTCCCATTATTCTTTCGATGCTCTGAGAAGGATAAAAGGATTTGGTGAAGGATCAATAGGCAATGTGCCTTCTAGAACTTGTATTACCTCACCATTGACGGCCTCATTCGATCATCAACTTGTAGACACCAAAATGCAATGCGTACTGCATGCTCCAACTCTTCCGAATTTATCCCACCTTCGATCCGCGCATCAGGCACCGTCTCAGCATGACCCTCCACCCATTTTTCATATGCCCATTCACAAGGTTTAGCACTTTGGTATCCACTTATCAATACAAGCAACGGATTGTCATAATTATTAACAATAGTAAGTTTATCCTTTCATATCACGCGATATTAACTCTTCTGGAATCTCAACATAATATTGTTCAAAAATATTGATATAAATAAACATTTGCCTCTTTAGAAGCAATTTAATTAAAATTTCAACTCCCAAAGATCAATACAATATTTATATTGAAATGTCTAAATTGTGACTTTATAAAAATAACCACATAATATTATTCAAGAATATTAATAAATATAAAATTACGCTTCTTTTACAACACAATATTTTTCAAGATATTGATTTGAATTAATTGATTCAAATAATTCTACAGTATTCTTCTAGAATATTTAAATACTTGAATCGTATTTTGTTCCAAAATAACGTGCTCTTTAGGAGTAATAATATATTATTATTACAATAATAAATTATGTAAAAATTTACTCTTCAAGAGTAAAAAAATAATTTATGTTAGATTTTTATTGTTATACTCTTCGAAAGTAAGTAAATCTGACTAGAATATTAATGGAAATTATAATGTGCTATATTGAAAGCACATTATATTGTACAATTGTTTCTTCAAAAGCAATGTGTTAATATTCTTTTGGAATATTGAAAATTATAATTTATGTTCTTTATGAGCAAATAATATTCTTTTGGATTATTAATTATAAGGTTGTGTTACTTCAGGGGTAATTTAAAATTTATAAAAGAATATCTAAAAATATTTAATCAAGTTAAAAATATTAATTACCATATAAACAAGGTATGCTATAAAAATTAATTACAAAACATATAGGATATGAGTTTTTATATAAAAACTAATTATCAAAATACATTAGAAAAAAAAAATCTTAGTATATAGAAATTATCAAAATTGATTAAATTTTTTATTAGCTAAATCTTTTACCAACATGCAAAAGATACCAAACACATGAATTCACATATATAAAAGTTAAATGCATGAATAATTCAAAATGAATTCCAAAGTTAAAGGCGTGAATTACATGTATCCAAGAATTAAAGGCATTGCCATTGATTGCAACCGAATTACTGTATACATATAAAAAATTACATGTATATAAATAAAAATTGGGAATTAATGCATACTATGTATATAAAATTCACATGTCGCCAGATTGATTTCGGTAGACGTCACGGATGGTTATACTTGTAAAAATTATTACTTTCTAACTAACTCACTTTAATTTTGAGATAATTGTACTGATAACGTGTTATAAACTAAAAAAGAAAAAGGAGAAAAACTAATAAATTTGTGTGTTATTAAAAATCAAAATCTCATATTTATAGGAACTAATTATGAATACAATGATAATAATTTCTAGGACTGTAAGAGTACAATTGTATAAACTTACCACTTACAACAATAACCTAATTTTTTAAAGTTTTTCGCAAGTTTTTTTTTTTTTTATCCGAGTACGACATAAGTTGTACTAGAAGGTTGTGCCAGCCTGGCGTGAGTCAATGTTTTACCCTTCTAAGTCCTAAATATCTATGTCAAAATAAAATAAAACTTACATCATCATCATGATGATGATGAAAAATTATTCAAAGTCTTATTTTCTTACCTGCGGAAATTTCGTCGATGGTGAAAGTTTTCAATGATATTTTGTGGACTTGCTGCTATATTCATTTTCAACAGAGAATCCAAATGAAAAAAACAAACGTGCGTGTAATCATGATGTTTTGGTCAGTACCACAATTTTTTTTTTACCTGACCTTTTAGGCTTTTCTTAGCAGCCTCTAATGGCCATTATTGGGGAAAAAATTATTTCGAATAATAATTTTCAAAAAATGTGTGATTAAAAAAAATTAAATTTATGTCCATTTCGTGTACATATGAATGCTAAATCACGAGGAGAATATACCAGTAAAAATCACATTTTCATATCAAGACTGGCAAAGAATGCACCATTATAATCCATTACTCAACAATGGCTACAAATTTCAGGGAAAATAGAGTTATATGCTAGGTGTAGAGAAATTTTTTCATAGAATTTTTACAGTTAGCAAATTTTCATTCATCCTTGTCAAAAACACAAGAAAAGGGCACCATATAGGTGCTGTCAACGCAGCACCCGTAAGGGCCGTGTGAACAATTCCCTATGTCGAACCCTTCTCAGTTTTCAATACATTGATGCACCTGACAAAATGGTAAAATTACGAGCCGCTACAAGCCTGCAGTTACACCCACTTTACACAAGAAATAAAGATTAAAAACGTCAAAAGAACTATTGATTGCATTTCATCAGTTTCCTACGTTGCTTCGTCCAATTCCCAAGATTCTTTCGGCGCTCTGAGAAGGGTAAAAGGATTTGGTGGAGGGTCAACAGGCAATGTGCCTTCTAGAACTTGTATTACCTCACCCATTGACGGCCTCATTCGATCATCAACTTGAAGACACCAAAATGCAATGCGTAATGCGTGCTCCAACTCTTCTGAATTTATCCCACCTTTGACCCGCGCATCAGGCACCGTCTCAGCATGACCCTCCACCCATTTTTCATATGCCCATTCACAAACTTCAGCACTTTGGCATCCACTGATCAATACGAGCAACAGATTGCCAAAGTCTCTCACATCGGTCTCTGCCAAACCCCCAACTTCAGAAACCTCAGATAGAATCGTCCTCAGTCCAAATTCTGTCACCTTGGCTTCCAAGTCATCTTCCAAAAGAACATTTTCACATTTTAAATTGCCATGGCTCACAAAGTCTCTGCACCCGGTGTGCAGGTAAGAAATGGCCTTTGCAACTTCTAAGGAAATTTTCATTCTCTTTCCCCATGTCAGACTCTTGCATAACTTAGGGTCTTCCAAACATTTCCTTAGCGACCCATTAATGACAAATTCATATGCCAAAAATCTATGGCCCGACTCAATACAGTAACCTTCCAGCTTCACAAGGTTCTTGTGATGGATGCCTCCAATTCTTGAAACTGCAGTTCTAAACTTTCTCAGTTCAACAGTTGTATTGAGCTCTTTGATTGCAACTGGCCTGTTATTGGGAAGTATACCTCTGAACATCTTTGGTCCAATCTGGTGCTTGAAATCTTCTGTGAGGCTCCTGATTTCATTGTAGGATAGTGTGATGCACCCTTCAGTAATTGGACGTACATCAGCTTTTGTAGATTTTTTCTTGATTTTTGCCCTCCTCTTGAATATGTAAAGACCAAGTCCAGATTGTATCAAAATAAACACGACAAATGTAGCGGCAGAAACTCCAACAAGACAAGGAATACAAATTGGAGATGATGAATTCTGCAGAATATTTTCCTGGGGAGGTGGAGTGGATTTGGGGAATGTGGGCAAACCAGCAATTGGATCCAAACAAGTCTTAACAAAAGACATCGAACTCAGAGAGGCATCAAACTTACCACTGATGTATTGTGTTTTCTGAATGTGGCACAGTGGGGTTTTATCATTTGTGAAGGACACAGCAGTGCAATTTTTGTCTTCGTTGCACAAGTTTTTACATCTTTGTAGACTTGTTCGTACAACTGTTTCATTCGCCGGGTAAATTCCATACAACAATGTATGGTGATATGTAATCAAAGATCCACCTGATTTGCAACTTTGCTGATATGGAACCAAACATTTCGAGTTAGATTCGCCGTTCACCTTAAATGGACATCTGCAAACATGAGAACCAGATTCATTGAAGGCACAAATACCATGGAGGCCACATGTTGCGAAGACATCACATTGATTATCAAATGCTTGCCAAACTGACCTCCATGATTTTGAAGCATTTATCCAAGAGTACATTCTAAGGTTGCCATCAGCATCTAACCGAAGAAACCTAAACTTTACATCAGAATCATTATGATCTTCACCAAATATAGACCAAACAGATTCAGATCTATTGTCAAGTAATTGAAATGTTCCATCAGAGCTAATTGTTGCATGGAGAGTTGATTGAGAAGGATTTCCTTTGGTCCAGTAAATTACACTGGTTTCCCACCTAAGCTGCAGCTGACCTGAACCATTCATAAAAAGACTGTAATAACTTGACACAGAATTTCTGCTAGGAGGCCGAAGCATATGGTGAGCTGATAAAGTCTGCCCTGGGAGAAGTGTGTCGCATGGAGCATCAAAACTTTGCCAAATAGGATTTTTATCTACGTTCAATAGAACAAGATTGCCATCATTACGAAGAACAGCTGATGCAACAGATGCATTCCTAGTCTTGCTTGTCCAAGCAATATCTCCCGTGAGAGAATCAAATAAAACTAAGTCGCCTTCTTGAGTGAGTTGGAAATATGACTTGCAGCCAACTGTCCGGTCAGCTCCAGCTACCCAAACCACCTTTTGATTATTGACTGGAATTGAACTTGAATTGAAGCGGATCCCTACACTATATTGGTTCAATACATTAAAGAACCCAACTGCAAAGTCCCCATTTGGGGAAAGCCAATATTTGTTTTCCTCAACCCAAAGTTTCGAACCCAGTGGAATTTGCGAATTGACACCAGATAAAAGCAATAAGACCAACAAGCTATAGATAATGAAAGATAATTTGAAGAACGCTCTTTCAATCCCGAGCATATTTGAATTAGCTCAAGAATGTATATATCATTACATCAGAATGCAGAATCTCTGTCTGCGCCTATTGTTAACAGTCTATACCAGATTTATTCAGCTCCATCCTATAAGCAGTTAACGAGAAAGTAAGGATTACGTCTTCAAAAACCGAGATTTTTTCGACTAGAAAATCTAAAATGACATTAGATCAGATACAGATACAGATAGACATTGAAGGAAATATTGGCCAACACAAATATCCATACATTATTCTCATCTTAAAGGGACAGAGTAAGAAATAGCAATTGAAAATCTAATAATTTCGAAATCGGCATCAGCTGAAACACATGAACTGCAATTAAAAATCAACGAGTAAAGCGGCATTCAGAGTCTAGTACCTGAAAAGATTTTGGCATTCAGAGCATCAAGATTTTGGCATAGAACATCCCAGATTCAGCAAGCCTTCAACTTGGGACTACTAGAAAATCACCAAATTGTCAGAAAAAATGCAAAATCCAAAGCTGATGATTGAATCAAATCAGCTTAAGACATATTCAAAGGTGGACCAGAGCATACTAACTATATAAAAGTAAACAACCATAAAAAATCCTCAGTCTTCACTGGATATAAAAAGCATACTGATAAGAGTTCTGAATAGAAATTTTGGCACAAGTGGGACCCAATTAAGGTCAGTATTATGACTCTTTAAGCCTATTCAATTGCTTTCATCTTTCTTCAGGGCTCAAGTGACATACAGAACAAATACTAAACATTTGACTGAGTATATAGAGGGGGAGGGGTTTTTCAAGATTTTTAGGCAAATAGTGGTTAAGAAATGTAATATTTCAATTTGGACCACAAAATTCAAACATTGGAACAAATGGGACCCTAACTTTAAGGCAATGATGACGACCTAAGCATTTCTATCACTTTCTGAAATCCTAAAGTATCCCAAATTCAACATCCCACGTGTTGAACAATTAAGGGCTAATTTTTCATTCAATCTTTGAATCATACTCGATTTGTAATCGAAGTAATGGTCCATTAGTACCAATTTGATTTCAGTTAATGCAAAATCTCGAAAGGGTTCTCCATCTAAATGAAAAATAAATAAAAATGGGACCTTAAATCTAAATGCCAAGATTCTGCAGTAGTAAGAACTAGATAAAACAGCAAAAGTGACAATAGCTGTACTATCTTGAAAAATTTGGGGTGTTTTGGTCTGCAACATATAGGACTTACCAGAAGAGAAATTTTCCAACAATGCCATCGACAAAGATGACAGAGAGCCGCTGGAGACGAATATCCCGGTGAGGAAGCCTGACAAAAATTGTGAAAGGAAGACTGAAGAGAAAGAACGGTGGTTCGATTTGTGCGGTTCTAAAAAGGTATACCTTTGCAGATGATACAAAAGTACGATAAGATAATGAATGACAACATCTCAACGCAGCATTTTATGACATTTATACATAAAGCATGATTTTACAAAAGTAACATAGAACTAATAACTACTAAGATCAGGTTCCGTTTCCAAAAATATATTTTTCTTTTTTTATTTTCAATCACATTTTTCAATAAAATAATATTACATATAAACTTAAAAAAAAATTATTATTTAACCACACATTCTTCAAAATATTACTATTAAACTCTAAATTTGTTTTTTTATTTATTTTGACAATGAAATTAGGATCTTACGATTTGCTTAATATGGGATTAAGGATTTATTTTGTTGAAAAGCGTGAGATTAAGGACATGTCTCACGGGGTTGGAGTTTACTTTTGACTTTTTAGGTTGTGTTCAGAATGTCGGATAAACAGCGTGTCACAGTCAGTACACAGATCCGTATAGCTTTTTCTTGCCTTTATAAAATGAATAATTGTACATATGCAGTGTTTGGCTTTGCGATAAATCACGAGTTGTTTGAAAATTGATTATAGCCAAGTAAAAATTCAAATTCATATTTTAATCTAAATCAAAATCAATAATTAATTATAACCACATATTACATGATATTTACAATTTTTTAACCACATATTCCATCAGCTTTTATCAAAATCTACTAAAAATTTTATTTTAATCTCCATCAAACAAGGTGTAATCTATTCCAATCAAATATTTTTATTTTTTTCATAATCATTACTTACTTGTTATTCATATATTTTCGTAGGCTTCGAGCTTAAAATCACTTAAATTTAGTTTAAATTTGTTATTTACTTTGACTTAACTTAAAATCTACCAGATCGGGGTAAATATGCAATCAAGGAGATGAATTTGAAGGGAAGAAAATGAGGAAAGTGAAATTATTTTTGTATTTCGGCTGTAGATTAACCGAACAGTTTGGAAATATGATAATATTAGTTTCTATCGAGGGCTCATTTTTTTCTAATTATTCTCTAACAAGTAGAAATGCTCATTTTTAAATATCTAACACCTTTAGCCTCTGTTTGAGCCATATTAAAATTTTTATTTTCATTCTTCTCATTTTCAACAACACATTCTTTAATGAAATAATATTTTTCATCACATCAATAATTTTTTTTTTTTTTTTTTACAATCATTCTCCATCAATCTACTATTACAAAATACATTCTTCCAAAATAATGTGGTTCAAATACACCCTAACCTTCTTTCTCTGATTCCCTTTCTTCAGTATACAGCTTGAAGGTGAAAATAATATATTACTTATCAATTAACTCGAAAATTAACGAATTCATTTTGGGGGTGATAGCAACCACGAGCCAATCCCTTCCTTACTTTACTATTTAGCAGAACTATCAACATTCTTAATGCATCATCTTTGCCTAAGAGTTATCATTAAGGAAACGAACTAGTTTTACTTACAAGCTTGAACGTAGTCAAATTCTCTATAAAAATTAGGGGTGTTCAAAAGTCTCGAACCGAATCGGATTGAATCGAACCAAGCGATTCGTCGTAAGTTAAATACCCGAATCGAGAACCGATGAATATAGGTCGAGTCTCGGGTCTAAATCAAGAACCGAATAACCGAAACTAAATATTTTTTTTATTGAATTAATTAAATTATTTTATTTTTTTAAAATAAATTAACAAATTAATTAAATAAATCAGATCATTTCATAATTTTAAACCTTGGGCCTCAATTTTTTAACATGGATCGCCGACATTTTAATATTAATATCTACTTTTTGGTATTTGCATGCATTGAATTAATGTTATTCGATAACTAGTTATTTATATATTTTTGAATTAGGCTACATTAATTTGTAAAAGTTACAAATGAAATGTCATTAATTATATTTATATAGTGTTGCTATAAATATTAAAAAATTTAATTATGGTGTGGAACCGAACCGAATCGAATCGTACCAAACGAACCGAACCCGAACGGTTCCATAATTATATTTGGACCCGACGGGTCCATTTATTAAATATTTGAAAATTTTAGAATCGAACCGACCCACGGACAACCCTAATAAAAATTATTCATTTTACCGAAGGTTTAGATTTGAAAAGGAATAAGAGAGATGGAAAGAAAATCTCTTTCTTATATTTGTCTTATCTTTGAAGGAAGGGTGCATCTAAAGGTTGGCCTTCCTTTTCGAGGAAATACGTGCAATTGACCCAAATAAAAGGTCATATTGAAAATATGACCTTTGACTTGTTAAAAAAAAAAAAAAATCTTAAAATCTTAAAGTATAACTTTAGACAAGTAAAAGCCAAAAATGCCCCTACTCTCTCCCTCCACCTTTTTGAACGTAGGACAGTTTTTTTGTATTTTTTATTATTTTGTAATTAAATAATATTTGTATTCTTTAAGTTTAAAAATTTTCTTTTATTTTAATTTTTATATAAAAAATAAAATAAATAATTTTAAATTGATAATTAAGAAAATAAAATATTATATTTAAAATTCTTATTTTTTTCCTTTTAAAATTTTCATTAGTTTAAAAATCTTTAATTAAATGTAATTTGTAAACTAATCTTTCATTTTCAAATATAATTAAATAAATATATATTGTTTACATAATTTAAAATTTTCCTTTTGTTTTACTTTTTGTATAAAAAATGAAATATTATTTTTTAATGTGTTAGCAAATTCTTATTTTTTTCCTTTTAATATTTTAATTGATATAAAATTCTTTAATTAAATATAATTTGTAAACAAATCTTTCATTTTTCAAATGTAATTAATTAAATAAATATTGTTTATTTAATTTAAAAAATACCGTTTGCTTTAATTTTGATAAAAAAAATGAAATAAATAATTTTAAATTGATAATTACGAAAATGAAATATTATTTTTTTAATGTGTTAGCAAATTCTTATTTTTTTTTCCTTTTAATATTTTAGTTAATATAAAATCATTTAATTAAATATAATTTCTAAACTAATCTTTCATTTTTCAAATGTAATTAAATAAATATATATTGTTTACATAATTTTAAATTTTCTTTTGGTTTCATTTTTGTATAAAAAATGAAATAAATAATTTTAAAATTGATAAATATATATTGTTTATTTAATTTAAATAATTTCGTTTTGTTTCTTTTATATATATATATATATATATATATATATATATATATATATATATACATACTAGGTGCAAGTAACGTGCAATGCACGTTTGCTTAGTTTATATTTAATAGTTTTGTTTAAAAATTAATTTGTTATTAATAAAGATGTAATTTTTTTGGTTAATTAAATAATTAATGATATAATGTTTATGTAATTGATAAATAATTAAATAAAGTGCTTCTCTCTGTCATCTCCAACCCAAAATCACAAACAGAAAACTCAAGGTATGTTAAGGGGTAAGAAGATGAGTTTACTTAGACTCCGTTTGATTCTCATTAATGTAGAATGAGAATGAAAAATATAGCCGTTATTGGACCCCACACAAGAGATAGAAATTCAAAATTGATAGATTGATGTGATGGATAACGGTCATATTTTTCATTTTTATGGGTTTTTAATGAGAAACAAACGGAGGCTTAAACTTTTTGCATGGCTTAAGTCTTTACTCTTTTTTAAGTAATAATACAATTCATTTTATCGCTAAAGTATGATATGTATTACGATAATATATGTATATCATGTGTTAGACTTAGTATTGGTAAGTGACGGGTAAATTTTCGAGGACGAAAATATTTTAAGGGGGTGAGAATGTAATACCCCGAAAATTTTCATAAAATATAATTCAATTTTTATATACTATATTTTAATATTTTGAAAGTTATGGACTAAATGATACATTTATCAAATTATATTTTATTTGTGTCAAATATTTAGATATTGATGGAGTTATCGTAAATATATGAATATTGGTCTCGTTGGATAAATCGTAATTAGATACATAAATCAGATTCGAGAAAAAGTTGATTCGGATAAATTAGCTCCAAGATATTTTAGTTTGAAAGAATTATCAAAAGCTAATTTATTTTTATTATTATTTAATTATAATTTGGAAAGTAAGGGGTAGTGAAAAAAGATATTCTGTTAAAACAAGAAATTCCGTTACTTTTTCCGTTAAATCAAGAAATTCCGTTACTTTTTCCGTTAAACCAACAAATTCCGTTTAATAGCCACTTTTTATATATAGAAATATATATATATATATATATATATATATATATATATATATATATATATATATATATATCATTAAATAAAGAATTTGAAATTCATAATTACCAAAATGACATATTATTTTTTGACGAATTAGCTAATTCTTTTTTTCATTTTTTATTTTTTAATTTAAAATTATTTAATTAAATATTAATTGTAAATAAATCTTTAATTTTTTCAATTTTAATTAAATAATATTTATTTATTTTTTACTTATTTTTTACTTATTTTTTAATTTAAAAATCGATTGAATACAGTCGGGAAACTCGACAGTATACAGCCGAAAACCGTTGTATACAGTCGTGTTTCCGGCTGTATACAATTGTATACAGTCGGGAAAGTCGGCTGTACAACCGGCTGTACGGTCGAAAAATCGTCTATTTTCGCTGTTTCACTATGCTTCTGTTTCAGTATTTTTATCATAATTTTTTATCCTAATATCGGATTAAGATGATTCAAAATGTGTTGGAAAGATAACTCAAAGAGCTACAACTTCAATAGAGATAGCTCTTCTCAATTTAAACGTTTACTAGTCCATAAATGGAGCCGAAAAGTCTGATGTTTTGGCTGTTCCACTATGCATCTGTTCCAGTATTTTTGTCATAACTATTTATTCCGATATCTGATTAAGATGAATCAAAATGTGTTGGAATGATAACGCAAAGGGATACAACTTTTCTAGAAATATATCATTCTCAATTCGAACGTTTACTGGTCCAAAAATGGATCCGAAAAGTCGTTTGTTTACGGCTGTTGGATGTTCCACTATGCATTTGTTCCAATATTTTCATCATAACTTTTTATCCCGTTATCCGATTAAGGTGATTCAAAATTCTTTGAAAATATAACTCAAAGGGTTACAGCTTTTATAGAGATAGCTTCTTTTCAACTCGAATATTTACTAGTCCACTAATGGATCCGAAAAATCGGTTGTTTAGACTGTTCCACTATGCTTCTGTTTTAGTATTTTCGTCATAACTGTTTATCTCATATCCGATTAAGGTTATTCAAAATGCGTTGAAAATATAACTCAAAGGGCTACAACTTTTCTTGAAATAGTTTCTTCTCAATTTGAATGTTTACTGGTCCAGAAATAGAGCTTAAAAGTCGACTATAAATGTTGAACAAAACATAAATGGTTCAAGAGCTTCGGCGTCATTTACGTTTTGTTCAACTCAAATAAATAATTCTCTTCAATATCAAAATGTAACCTTCATATGTGGAATTGAAAATGGTAAATGCTCTTGAATAGAATTCTCAGTGTCATATCTTATCGAGGTGAATCAACGTTCAGCTTGTTCCGTATATCAATGTACAATTCCTCGTACGATGTTATCTCCGTCATATGTGTTAGCATACTACCTTGTATGTCATTCGTCCATTTTCATGCTCGTCGATTATTTTCATTCAATTCAAAATTACCAAAATAACAAATCGGTAGTACAATCTTCATATATTTGCATGACAAAACGGAGTTTGTAAATATTCATTCAAAAATTCGACTTATAGTGGGAGCATATATTTCTTAAAAACAGTCGACTTTTTGCTTGATAAGTGTATTTTATACACTTATTCGGGTTCTAAAATATTGACATTTCGTAATTCTTTTAATGTAATTATAGCCTAATTTATTATATAATGTGTTATTAGGTGAAACTCGATGAACGGAAATGAAAATTGAAAGAAAAAACGAAAATGGCAAGATCCAATTTTGGGGCTAAAGTGAAAATATTCAAAAAATTGTTTTGAAGCTTACGATGAAGATTCGAGAATTTTAGGGGCCAAATGGATACAACTAAAGATCAAAAGGAGTGAAAATAAATCAATTTTCAACCGCACAAGGAATGATAACACAGACGCATAGTAGAACAGCCAATAAACAGTTATGACGAAAATACAATTAAACCTTTTGATAACACAGACGTAATTCCTTTTAGTATTTTCATTTCCGTTCATCGAGTTTCACCTAATAACACATTATATAATAAATTAGGCTATAATTACATTAAAAGAATTACGAAATGTCAATATTTTAGAACCCGAATAAGTGTATAAAATACACTTATCAAAGAACAGCCAACTTTTCGGATCTATTTTTGGACCATTAAACATTCGAATTGAGAAGAAGCTATCTCTAGCAAAGTTGTAGCCCTTTGAGTTATCTTTTCAACGCATTTTGAATCGCCTTAATCGGATATTAGAATAAAAAGTTATGATGAAAATAACAAAATAAAAGCATAGTGTTTCGGTTGTACAGCCGAAAACTCATTTGTATACAGCCGATTTTCCCGGCTTTGGCTGTATACAGCCGATTTGATTTAAGGGTGTTTTTGTTTTATTCACTTAAGGACATTTTTATCTTTTTAACACCCTTAGGTCATTTTGAAAATATTGATTTGTGAAAAAAGTCAAAATGAAATTTGAGCCCTTTGACTATGTCATTTTTAAAGGAACCCCCTTCCTTCCTCATTATTCCTATTATTGTCGACAACAACTCACATTATTAGAGAAATACTTGGCCTCTATTTGATGGTCATTATTTTTTAAAAATGAGTTTTGAATAGTGATTTTTGAGAGAATATGTAGTTAAAAAGTAGGAATTTGTTTTTGAATTTACGTGTAAATTATTTTATTATGTAATATATGTAATTAAAAATGAGTGAGAATTTAAAAAGTAAATAGAGACAAACAGGGCTTAAGAGGCTTGAAGTGACATAGATATTACCAGGCTTTTAATAAGTAGCTTTTAAGAGGGTTGACATGACCTAGGTATCAACTTGTCAAATTGAATTAAGAAAATAGATGAAATATTATGTTGAAACGTATGATTAAAAAATTAATTGTTAATTTTCACATAAAATTTTAATAGAATTTTGAGCCAAATCACACAGATGCTATATATATATATATAACGGTTTTGATCCCTAAGAAGCATGCTTAGCTTATGCTAAGCATTGTGATTAATTAGCAAAATTAACTAATTAAGAGTTATCCATCCATTAAATAAAATTCTAAATTAATCAATTAATTGAAACAAAATCAGTTAAAGTGGTTTACATTTTCACGTCATTAGCTTCTTCCCATCTCCAGTTCATGCTATTTGTTTCTAATCAAAATAGTGGACACCGTAAATTAATTTATGATCACCACGTAAATTTGAAATCAAGCGATCCAAATTATGTGCCGACGTATTCTTCTCTTAATATTAAAGGTTGTCGTATTCTTATACTCTCTTTTGCCGAATAGATTAATTAATTTCGTCGTTTTGAGATCATTTGTTCGGTTATTTAATTGCCGATTGAAAATCAAATGATGAATTAAGGGTGTGTTTGAGACACATTATTTTGGAAGAATGTATTATGAAATAATAGATTGATTGAGAAGCTAATGACGTGAAAATGTAAACCACTTAATTTAATTATTTTCATTAATTGATTAATGGATGGATGACTACTTAATTAGTTAGTTTAAAAGAACTAAGCACAGTGCTTAGTTTTTCATTGGTGCAAGTTAATTTTAGTAGCTGATTTTATCCATAAAAGGGAAAATAAGGATTTATTAGTAGCTGGCACATTTTGTCTACTCGAATCTTTTCCACAAAGTTGTCTAATCCATGCCTAAAACGAGAAAATAATTATACTCTCTCCCACCTATGACTGGATGCCAGCAGGCAACGTAGGCTCCGTACAAGTAGCATCCCTCATGATTACAAAAATAATGTGAGTACAGAAAATTTCTACAGAATTTTGAATTTTACTCGCATGGACCCCATGTGAGTAAAAACTGATTTTTGCCCACCCACCCCCCGTGATGTGTATATCTCACATGGACCCCATGTGAGTAAAAATTGATTTTTTTTTCACCCACCCTCCTGATGAGTACATCCTGTATAGGTACATAAATTCAAATTCCTGTACTTATAGCTGAACTCTCATAATTATAATGGCAGAAGGTCTTAGTTAGTGGCTTGCTTGCAACTTATCGATAAAAATAGTGATTTTGAAAAATGTGTATTTAAAAAAGATGAGAATTTTTTGAATTTACCGATTATATTATTTTATTAGAGAATGTATTACTTAAAAAATAGAGAAATAATGGATTATAGTAAAATGGAGCCCAAACGAGGGCTTAACGATGCCCTGTTAGGGGGTCATTATTTAAAAAATAATAATTTATAAAAGAACATGTGGTTAAAATAGTAAGAAAGATTTTGAATTTTTGTGAAAAATATTTTATTTTATGAATATATATATATATATAATTGAAAATGAGTGTGTATAAAAAAGAATTCAAATAATAATTGTCAAACATGAACTAAACTATAAGAATCTTAAGTTATTCCTCATGATTGCTAAAAATAAAAATAAAATAAGAAGTTGATAATGGATTGTAAATTAAAGGCCATTTTTCACTGATGTTGGTTTGGTACTGTGATTTTGACAAATGTTACTCTTTATCTGTTTGACATCCTTAAAATTTTAAAAATTATCATTTTAAATAGTGTATTTTAGAGAATGAGATTAAAAAATAAAGAAAAAGTTGTGTCTACGTGTACAAATATTATTGTATGACCGTGTAGTTAAATATGAGTATGGGAAATAAATCAATGATATCAAACGGGGGTTTTGTACCATATTACTTTAGCTCCCATTATTTAAAATGCCAATGATTGGAATATTGTTTTTTTGAAAAATGTATGTTTTAATAAATAAAAAAAAAACTTTTTGGAATTACTTGTAATATTATTTTATTTAAAAATGTGTGATTAATAAGCAGAGGGAACAAAATAAGTTATAATTTTAATAGGGGTCAGACATAAACATAATTTTTTTATATTTAAAAATGAAAAAACATTTTAAAAATCAATTAAACTACTTATCCAGAAGATGTTTACACATTTGTTCAAATCAAGCGTCAAAATACATGTCATCTCATAATCTGCCGAACTAATTATACATGTAGCGTAATTGTTAAAAATTATATTTATGAACTATATAATATGAAAATAAGGTGAGGAAACAATACCGAAAGTAACAAAAAATATTTAAGTAATAAGAGACACGAGATTATGGACCTTTGACATAACTTTTGAAAAGCTAAGAGGAGATTTTGAGATTTAAAAATTGCTTTTGATTCTGTTGATTAATTTTATAAAAGTATATTTTCTAGTTAGAAGAGATTTTAGAAGAAAATAGCCAAATGTGACTTCTTTTAAATGTACTTTCGAAATAATGAACTCTTTTAAAAATTAGATTTTAAACAAAAATTAAGATAGCTTCCACTGATAGTTTTTCTATATAAAGCAAAAGTAAAAAAAATCATGTCAAACGACAAATATAGATTGTTTGAATATAAAAACAAGAAATTTCGTTCACACAAATCAACCTTTTTTCTAGGTGAAACCCTCTAAACATGTTCCAAATTGCTTTTTAGGGCTACTAAGTGCTGTTTGACATCTATTAATTTATTTTATGGTTTGTTATAAGATCGTTTTCAATCACAAATTTACGCAATAAAATATTCTATACATATATCAAAAACGTTTTTCTATTTTTTAACCACACGTTCTCCTAAAAGTACTATTCAAAACTCATTTTTTCTCAATTAATGAGAATCAAACAAGCTCTAAATGACATTATAATCCTCGCTAATAATGATTAAAAATTTATAATGATAACCAAATTGATTATCTTTACCTAATGATTCAACCTCAATAGAAAAATCATTTTTTTAGGCTAGGGGTAATAATAATAATAACAAGTTGAAGAGAGAGAAATGTACTGATTTTTCTGTATCGTGATTTTAAAGTTCTTAGAATGAAAGAAGAGATAAATGTAGGGATGACAAAAAAGTTCGACAGCTTGGACGGCTCGGGCTTGACTCCACCTAGCCAAGGCTCAGGCTGAGCCTCATTTCGAGGAGTCGGCCCAAGCCGGCCCGGCCCGTAAAAAAAAACCCCCACAAAAAATTGCTCAACTTATTCTTCTCATCATGAAACCAATAAACTAATTATAAGGAACAATTTTATCTCATAATTTATCATACAGATTATTTTGGAAAAATGGGTTATATTTGTTTGTTTAATATTGATTGCATTATTAGTTTGTTACTGTTTCATTTCTAGTTTACACAAACGTTTATTATTCTATATTAAGTGAAATTATTGGTGATATATATTACTTAATTATATTTAAAAATTGACTTAATTTCACCAATACCACTAAAATTTGTAAGAAAATTCAAATCAATCATAAAAAAGATTTCTTACTTTGTTATAATGGATAGTTACTCATTTATAAATCTAACATGTTATCCGACATTAAGCTATAAGGTGCACAAAAAAAAAACAAAAAATATCGAGCTGGCTCGGGTCGAAAACTCGGGCCAAGCCTTGTTTTTTTTTTTTACCGGGCTCGGGTAGGATTGGGCCCAAAAAAGCTCGGTCCAAAAAAGTTCGGTCTTGGTTCGAGCTTTTTTTTTTTTCGGATCGGCTCGTTGACATAGCTAGATAATTGTTGACCTCATGTTTTGTTGGGATAACGTGGTCAACAGATCTCGAGTCATCTCACGTCCACTTAAGCCTTTGTCATGCACGCTTGGATAAATCGTAAGTCATGAGTGACCTTCTCTGAAGTGGGGGAGGCAGTCGCACTCACTTTCACAATCAAGTCAGTCAATATGTATTAGTGAAAGGTGCGAGAGTGCTAAACACGTGAGCTACTAAGTGTTGAGGGTTAAATCCGAGAGGAAATGAAGTGAATTTATTGAGAGCAAATTTTTAACTTTAAGAATCTAAAGTTGTATTATATTTAAATGACACAATCTGTGAGTTTTTATAGTAAAAGATGTGAGATGTTGTCCGTTTGATGGAAAGAAAAGTGACATCATTATGATACGATATTTACCCTATGTTTGACACCCATTTTTTTCTATTGTCATTCTCTTTCTTCATTTCAATCACACATTCTATCAATAAAATAATATTACACATAAACCCAAAATTTCTCCTTACTTTTTAACCACACATTCTTTCATCAATCACTATTCAAAAACTAATTTTCTTCTCAAAATGGGTGTCAAACATAGGCTTAATGTTTTCGAAAAGTAGCCGCCCTAGCACCTAAGTCTAACCTCTAAAACGTAGATTGACAATTTTAAATTTTTAATTTTATGATAAGTCAAGTAATTAAAAGTGAACAATTATACTATATTTTTTCTATTTAGTATTGAAAACCATTTGAAAAATATATTTATGAACTATATAATACGAAAATAAGATGAGGAAGTGATACTGAAAGTGACAAAATGTATTTGAGTAATAAGAGCAACAATATTATGTGCTTCTACAAATAAATATAGCAACTCACCCAATAAATTGCTTCTCTGTGTTGAGAGATTATTTAATTTGCTATGTAGGTCGATATATGTAATTAATTGTATATGAAGTTATCTTAAAGTTAAGCCCAAAATTAAAATGATCTAATAAAGAATTAAGTAATTGGGCTTTGGGCATCTAAATAAAGAGGAAATTACATACAACCAGAATTTAAAAGATACAATTTCAAATTTCAGATTTAAAGAATTTCTTTTCAAAAATCAGATAATTTTTCATCTTTCAATATTATAAAACTAAAATTTAATTTATATACATCCCCCCAAACCAACCCCAACCCCACCAATTTTAATCTCTCTCTCTCTCTCTCTCTCGTGGTGTTGGCGACGTGGAAGGGCGGCGATGCCTTGGTGTTGGTGGCGACTGGTTGGTCTTGGCGACGGTGACAGAGTAATTTTGGGTAGTTCGCCTCTGCCGTGTGTGTTTACGTTTTTCTCTCTCTTTCCCGTGCTTCTCTCTTGTCGTGGTTGTTGTGGCTGGTTCGATTTGGTGGTGGCATCGTGGTGACGGTGACAGAGTGGTTTAATTAGATTTAGTGGTGGCGGTGGTGGTGGTCATTTTCGAAAATACTATGTGTGTGGTTGTCGGGTTGTCACCTCTATGCCGTGTGTATTTGGTGGTGGTTGTCGCCTTTGTGCCGTGTGTGTCGCAGATATTGCGGTGGTGGTGGTGCTTATTTTCGAGTTGTTCGCATCTGTATCGAGATCTGCTATGTGCCGCGGCCAGGACCTGCAACTCCGAGATTTGATGTTAATTTTAGGTATGTTTTCCGTTGGTGGATGACGGCTGTGGTGCTAGTGGTGTTTATGGTGATTGTGTCTGGGTAATGGTGACTTTGTTGGATCCAACAGTAGCTTAAATAAATGCTGGAGTATTTAGTATGTTCGTTTTAGGAAAGAAAGGTTTTGGATATACAATACAGAAAACTTGTACTAAAAAAAAATTAGATGGATGATGGTTGAATCTCGATTGCATCGCTTGCTTCTGATCCAATTTTGAAGTATCTCCAGTGATTGGCATTTGCTTCAGAAATGAATTCTGAAGCAAATGTCATGTTTTGTTGTTCTTTATGCACTTGGCCTCGCAAATTTTTTATTTCTTTTCCTTTTGAATGGTATGGCATGATCAACGATCACAACCAATTTCGAGTTTGAGCTTGATGTAATAAAACAATTTTTATTGCCTTGTAATCGTCAATTAAATAAAAAGTTATTTTTTGTGTCGATTCTTGCATGTCCTACACACCATGGTCGGGCTTGTTGATGGTGCATAAAGAAAACGTTGTTCTTGACGTTGTTGAGAGTGGTGGTGGTGCATGAAAATCGGGTGTGATCAAGTCCATCTTCATTGTGATTGTTTGTAACTAAATTTATGTTAATTGTGATTGTTTGTGACCAATTTTGTGTTAATTGTGACCGATTGTGACTTGATCATATACAGTCACAATTAACACAAAATTGGTCACAACCAGTCACAATTAACATAAATTTGGTCATAATTAGTCACATTGAATACAAACTTAGTCACAATTAGTCACAGACAGTCACACTAAACAGTTGTCGGAACGGCTTCGGCGTGGTTGTATTTGACGATGGACCGAATACATATGAAAAATATATATAGGGTTATGGTCCTCAATTCATATATAATTTCTCATTCTTTGTGTCATCTCATCAACACAAAAATATTAGAAAAAACATATTGAAGAGGAAGATTCATAAACCCACAATCAACAATCAAGAAGAAGATTTAAAGATCTAAATTCAAGATTCATTATTCAAGATATAAATCAATGGATCAAGATATGTTCCGCATTAATTAAATTTCTCGGTGATTTGACACGGAGATCTTGGCAATTATGTAAAGTTTAATTTCATGAAAAATTTCAACAAGTGGTATCAGAGCCAATTCCATGTTAAATCATTGGGAATCAAAATTCTAATTTGGTTTTTGTATGATTTCATAATTCTCGAATTTAGCAATTTTTAATTTATTTTTGTTAAATTTGAAAACCATTAAGTCGATTTTCTTGTATTTTCATATTTGGTTTTTTTATAAAAAAAAAGTTTTAGGGCGACGCCAACGATTGAAACCAACGCCGTCGCCAGATACATGTTGCAGCAGCCGGCGCTACTAGCAATACCTCGATTTTTTTGGGGGGTGGGACTGGATTCATATTCAAAAAAAAATTAGGGTTTGAGTGGATTTTGGGAGTGGCGGTTTGTGGTGAAAATTTGATGATTTCAGGTCTTTGTTTGCAATTTCAAATTATGGTTAAGTTTTTAAAATTTCAGTTCCTTAAGTTTAAGACTTTGGTAATTCAGTCCCCTAAGGTTAAAATTCATCATATTGTCCCTTTAAAGTTTCGGGTTTAATAATTAAATCCCTAAAGTTTGAAAATTAATTAATTTTGGGCCATTAAAGTTCTGAATTTTGTAATTAAGCCCCTAAAAGTTCATAATTGGTTTAAATTGACCTCTAAAGTTTTGAATAATTAATTTTTGGATCCCTAAAGTTTCGAATAATTAATTTTTACCTCTAGGGTTTGGGTGGATTTTGGGGACGGGGCTTGTGGTGAAAATTCGATGATTTCAGATCCTTGCTTGCAATTTCAAATTAGGGTTAAGTTTTTAAAATTCCAGCCCCTTAAATTTAAAACTTTGGTAATTCAGCCTCCTAAAGTTAAAATTTGTCATATTGGCCTTTTAAAGTTCTGGGTTTAATAATTCAATCCCTGAAGTTTGAAAATTAATTAATTTTGGGCCATTAAAGTTCTGAATTTTGTAATAAGCCCCTAAAAGTTCATAATTGGTTTAAATTAACCTCTAAAGTTTTGAATAATTAATTTTTGGATCCCTAAAATTTTTGAATAATCAATTTTTAACTACTAAAATTTCCTATAATTAATTATTGACCCCCTAAAGTTTTGGATTATTAATTTTTTGATCCCTAAAGTTTTGAATTATTAACCTTTAGGCCCCTAAAGTTTTAAAAATAAAGGAATTAAGGATTAACAATTCAAATTCAAATGTTGGTATCAAACTAATTTTCATAAATAAATTAATTGAAGCAACATGTTATCAAAGTAACCTCTCTTGTTTAGATTAATCTATTTGGAATATTAGGAAATGTTGTGCATTTGTAATTCATGCGGATATTTATTGGCCCAAAGAAATGTAAATATTTGACCGAATTATATGCACACCTATTATAATAAATATATGACAATTATAAGGTTTTGTTTTATGTAAACAATAAACCGGTCCAAAGATAGGTTTATTGTCAATATTTGATTACCACACAAAGAGTACCACTTATAAGTTGGTATTTTCGTCCAAAGAATAAATATTAATGTTGTGTTCAGTCTCTTATGATGAAGTTTACCATTATTTAAATTAATTAATTATTTAATACGGATTCTAATGTGTACATGTTAATTAGGTATAAGTTCCCTATTCAGTTAATTCATCAACTTCTGCAATATTTGTTAGTATCAACTCTATTCTCGTGTTAAATGGAATCAACTTTAAGGATTGGAAAGAGAACGTTTAGATCGTTCTTGGCTGCATGGACTTTGACCTTGCGTTAACGACTGAACAACCCGCTGCACTTACGGATAAAAGTTTCGCTGATGAAAAAAAAGATTTTGCTAAATGGGATCGTCAAACCGCATAACTCTTATGATCATGAAGCATGGTATTCCAGAATTATTCAAAGGGCGTTGTGTCCGATAATGTAACTACTGCCAAAGAATTTCTCAATGAAATTGAAAAAGAAAACGCTTTGCAAAGAGCGATAAGGTTGATACTAGTACGTTTTTTACAAACTTAGTTTCACTAAGGTATAAAGATAAAAGAAATATTCGGGAGTACATTATGGAGATGTCTTATCTTGCTTTAAAACTAAAACCATTAAAACTTGAGTTGTCCGTGACTTGCTCGTGCATTTAATTTTTGATTTCTATTCTTGCACAATTCAATTAATTAAGGTTAGTTACAACCATTAATAGGGAAAGTGGACTCTTAATGAGTTCTTTCCATATTGTGTGAAGAAGAAGAAAGGCTAAAACAAGATAAAATTTATATTATTTACTTGACAAGTACCTCTAAAGATAAGTAATAAAGAATAAGAAAGTTTCATCCAATTCGGTTCAAAATAAACAGTGAAAGCTTGAAAATGATAAATTGAGCTGTAACTTTTGTGAAAATTTGGGACATATAAAGAGAGATTGTACTAATACCACACTTAGCGTGTAAAGAAAAGTACAGTTCTCACTTTGGTTTGTTTTGAGGTAAATTTAGTGTCATACCTAAACACACTTGATGGATAAATTTCGATACCACTGGTCAAATAAGTGTGTCTATGCGGGGTTGCCTGAGCTGTTAAAACCTATTAATGCTGAAAGATTCATTTATGTGGGGCGATGACAAATCAGTTAAGGTTGAGGCTATTGAGAGTTTAGGTTATCATGAGTGGTTATTATTTGGATTTGAAATAGACATTTGTGGTACCATCTTTTTGGACGGATTTTGGTTTTTATTTCTACGTTGGACAAATTTTGTCACTCTTGTTCAATTTGAAATAGTCAGTTTGATCTTTTTTTTTTAATTCAAATATTGTGATTATCAGTTCTTTATCCGGTTATGATAACCTATATCTACTTAATACGGTTGCCTCTTATAAAAAAATATTGTATGTGAATTCGCGTGGTATTAAACATAAATTAACCAGTGAGAATTATATTTTGTTATGACATAAGCGATTATGTCACTTCTCTCAAAAGAGAATGAAAAAAATCTCGTGTCAGAAGGAATTCTTGATTTCCTTAATGTTTCCGAACTCAAGTGTTTATGTTAATTTTATTAGGGGAAACAAACAAACGTAAGGAGATTAGGTGCCAATAGGATCTTGGATGTCTTAGAACTAATTCATACAAATATTTGTGAGCCATTCACTTCGCCCTTTTGGAATGATCAACAATAATTTATTATGTTCATAGACAAACTTTTCTCACTATGGCTACTGTATCTCATTTATGAGAAATCCAAAACACTGGACATGTTCACGGCATAGAAGACCGAGGCTCAAAATCAACTTAGTAAAAGAATTTAACAAGTCAGATCTTACCATAGTGATGAATACTATGACAGATATGACGGATCAAGAGAACAATGTGTAGAGCCTTTTGTTAAATTCTTTGAGGAATGTGGAATCGTCCCACAGTATATAAGGATATTTCTAGATAGAAGCACTAAAATTTGCAACTTATATTCTTAATAGAGTTCCAAGCAAAGCAACTGTCAAAACCCCTTATGAGCTTTGGACGAGCAAAAGGCCTAATTTGAAGCACCTACACATTTGAGGTAAAGCCTTATAGACCATTGAAAAAGAAACTCGATTTTAAAACTGTCAGTTGTTATTTTATTGGATACTCTGAAAGGTCAAGGGGTTACAAATTAATTTTCAAAACTGGAAATGTTTGATTCCTTCATGATGTAGAGTTTGCAGGGGAGATAATGTTAGAAAGTTAATGATTTTTTGTCTTAGATGAATAATATGAATATATTTCTTCCGTTGCAATTGACATTGATCAGGATCGGGAACAAATTCTTGTTCTAGATCTTGTTTAAGAAGCAATTTTGGATCAAGATGACATTACAAAATTCCCTATACACAATTAAGAGATTGTTCCAGAAAACAAACTCAACAACCTCAAGAAAAAAATGTCATTAAGGAAATCTACTATAAAAATAAGAAAGACAATTCAGATGACTTTATAGTCTTTCTCCAAGAAAATAAAGATGGCATGTATTGATGAAAGAAGAACTGATCAATCAACTTTCATCAAGTATCAAGGCATGCAAATGAATAATTCTAAATAGTGAATTGATGTCATGCATGAAGAGATAAAGTGCATAAGTAAAAATGACGTTTAGGAACTCATCATATTGCCTGAATGTGCGAAACTCATTAGTTGTAATTGGATATTTAAAATCAAGAGGGATTCGAAAGATAATGTGGAAATATATAAGGCCAATCTTGTTGCAAATGGCTTTACTCAAAGGAAAGACATCAATTACAAATAGACTTTCTCTCCAATTTCAATGAAAGACTCTTTCGGGATTATAATGGCACTTGTGGCACATTTTGATCTTGAGCAACATCAAATGGATGTAAATGCGGCTTTTCTTAATGGTGACATTGATGATACGACATATATGGTGCAACCGAAAAACTTTGTATCTGGAGACTCAAAGAAAATGGTTTGCAAATTAAAGAAATCCATCTACAGGCTTAAGCAGACTTTCCATCAATGGTATCACAAATTTTATCAAATAATTATCTCATTTGATTTTGAAATGAATTCAGTTGATGATTGTGTATATTAAAAGTTCAGTATAAGTAAGCATATTTTTGATATAGTATGCCAATGGCATATTGCTTATCCGCAATGATATCTTAAAAGATTTGAAATGCAGATATGTAATTCAAGTGATATCCCTATTACTAAGGGAGACAAGTTTAGTCTCAACTAATTACCCAGTGACAAATAAAAAAAAATACATGAAATTACTTATACTTCAACAATTGAGAATTTAATGTATACTTAGGTTTGCACACATGTGGATATAACATTCATTATTGAAATGCTATATAGATATTTAACTAACTTTGGGAAGGAAATTTGGAAAGCAGCCATGAGATTATTCAGCATCCATAGAGAACGAAAGATTACACGACCACATTCAGAAAAATCAGACCAATTGGAGATCATTGGATATTT
The DNA here is from genome assembly GCA_019097785.1 of Fraxinus excelsior. Lineage (NCBI taxonomy): Eukaryota > Viridiplantae > Streptophyta > Magnoliopsida > Lamiales > Oleaceae > Fraxinus > Fraxinus excelsior. The sequence goes on along the minus strand of CM032641.1, from coordinate 15,676,668 downwards.
TGATTCTGATAATGGAACATGACTACAAAATATTGTCACTAGACTGGACATTGTTGGAATCGAAAGACCACTTAAGTTATTTTGTAACAATAGTAGTCTTGTATTACATAGGAACATAACGATGTCAAAGTTTATAGACATTAAGTTCCTAGTTGTCAATGAAAGAATTCAATTAGATTTCTATAAAGCATATTAGGACAAGCTCTATAATCATGGATCCATTTACTAAATGGCTACAACCCAATGTCTTTCATGAGCATAATACTCACATGAGTGTTGTATTTTTTAATGACATGTCAGTTTAGTGGGAGTTTGTATTTGGATGCTGTCTGTTTTAGACACATTTTTTGTCCATGGATGTTCGATTAAAGAATAAGGTAGAACTAGTTGAAAATAGGCATGTTTGGATCACATTAAATGTAATGTCTATACTACACATCCACACTTGATCTATGTCATTTGATTGTGTTGATATACATGACCATTAATAGGTTTAGTTATGATACTTGTAATGAAGACCGCTTTAATCCTATATTGATATAATTAATGGACGAGATTGTTTGGATATGCTTGTGGTTATGATAACAAGATTTTTGAGCTCATAAGATTATACACATTTATAAGGTAACATATGTGGCCCAAGTGGGAGATTGTTGAGATATTATTTAATTTGCTTGTGTGCTGATATATGTAATTAATTGTGTATAAATGTCATCTTAAAGTTAACCTCAAAATTAAAGTGATCTAATAAAGAATAAGTAATTGGGCGTTGGGTATCTAAATAAAGTGTGAGTTGGATTATGTGTAGAGACCAGATCCATTAGGATTTATATTTGACGATAGGCCGAATACATGTGAAAAATATATATATATGGTTATGTTCCCCAATTCATATGTAATTTCTCATTTTTTGTGCTATCCCATCAACACAGGAATATCAGAGAAAACATATTGAAGAAGAAGATGCATAAACCCACAATCAAGAATCAATAAGAAGATTTAAAGATCTAAATTCAAGATTCATTATTCGAGATGCAAATCAATGGATCAACGTATGTTCTGCATTAATTAAATTTCTCGGTGATTTGACATGGAAATCTTGGCAATCATGTAAAGTTTAATTTCATGAAAAATTTCAACACTTAGGGCCATTAAGCGACGTTATAATCCTAGATAATAATGATTATAAATTTATGATGATAGCCAAGTTGAATATCTTTTACCTAATTATCCAACTTTGATAGAAAAATCAATTATTTGGACCGTGTAATAATAATAACAGGTTGAAGAAAGAGAAATATATTGAATTTGGAATGAATGAGAGATTATTTATGAGAATTTATATTCGCAGTTAGCACGTGAAGCATTTTATAGAAGATATTGACATTTTAAATATTCCTTGACTATATTTTAAGATTGTAAAAAAATTTCTTGATTTAATATCCAAGATTTTTAAAGGCTTTTATAAAGTTTATGTTGATTTGATAAAAATGAATTTTGAAATAGTGTTTTGATTAATAATGTGTAGTTAAGAAATAAGTAAAAATTTTGGATTTGCTTGTAATATTATTTTATTAAAAAATGTGTGATTGAGTTCAATGAATAAGCAGACCAAGGTTAGCTTGGAATTTCTTTTTGTATATCATATGGATGATCCGATTTGATAACTGGGCTTCCTTTGCCAGACAATCTATTCTACTACTGATTAACTAATTGAGAGGATGGTTGGTAATGAAAGGCAATGTACTAAGAAAGAGCAAACAGGACATCCAGAAACATAAGGAGGTTCAGACATGAAATGACTCCGTGATTAACGACTGGAGCGTCAAAAGCGGCTTCGGAGCGAGGCAGTGTTCCGTCAGGCAATAACTCGTCTAAGGCCCTCCTCACGGTCATGCAACTCTTTCCTCATCGGAAATCCCAATTACTTGTCGAGCCAAGCTATCCTCCTATTTTCTGCACAACTTCTTTCCTATGCATTTCTTAGGGCTTTCGGGTATGCCACATCTACTTTTGCTTCCAAGTGCAGGATAACCTCACAGGGGAAAAGCTCCTCACGATACAAGAAATAGAAGCTAATATATAAATACATTTTGCCATCACAAATCCTTTGAAAAATCACTCAAGGCCAAGAAAAAAACCTTTGTCTCCTTCGTTAGAGGGAAGGAAGGAGAATTCTTTTCCTTAGCAAAGAGATCTCAAGCAAATATTCTACTTGTTATTGCCCTTTTTTCGCCTAAAAAATCCTTCCAAATAAAAATTTATGTTTTCATAAGGAAGCCATCGAAGGCTTTCTGTTCCAACATGAACAAGGACTGCTCCACATGGATAGAACAAGAGTTAAACTCCTATAATGAAGAAAAAATGTATTTTAAAAATAATGAGGACCAAACAAGAGCTGAATAACGTAGAGTTTTACAAGTTTTGGCAAACATTGATTGATAATACACCAATAGTTTTTAAATCTAAAAACTTTAAAATTAGTTTAAATACAGTACAAAGACTCGATTAGATGTCAACATTCCATTTGAGTGGAGAGAAAATCAAAAGAATTTACTATTAAATAAAAAACACTGTTTATATAATCATATCTCTAATACATTTCAATAACATAAAGTAGGAGTTTAACTTGAAAAGAGTATAGAAAGAGTGCTAAAAATCCATAAACAACTGCATATATTTGATAAAAAAAATATATATATATATTGTAGACCAACTACAAAATATGTAAATAAGAAGTGGATAAAATCTAAAAATATATACACACAAACGTTTAAAAATACAATTGCAAAAATCGCGTGGTCACATTTGTGAGCTATGACAAATGTTGTGACCTATAACTAAAATTAAATAGATTAGAGTCACATATCATACTATTTATGAGTCATAGTAACATGAGTTTTGCTAGTGGTACATCAAAAGATGTGCATAAGAGGATACACCCCCTCACATGGGGTGGGACCCACTTGCATAATTTTTTTTTATTTAAGTGGGTCCCATCCTAATATGAGGGGAGTGTAACCCCTTAAGTATACCCTAATGTACCACTAGCATTACTCAAGTAACATACCTTACAATTTATAAATCACTTATTTTATTATAAATCACATAATTAATAGGTCATATTAGTCACAAATTATGCAATAAATGGACACTCACTAATTTAATTAGGGGGTGTCTGTTTCTGCTTTTCAGCAGAATTCAAGACATTGGCAGCAGAATTCAAGCCGTTGGCAGCCGCACTTTTGGACTAATTGTCTCACAGCCGCACTTCTGGTTTAAAAAAAAAAGGTAAGAAAAGCAATTTTTTTGGTAAAAAAGAATCGCTCCCAGACAATCTCTTATTTTAATGATCACAAACACATACAAGTCACAAATCGAACGGAGAAGTGCTAGGTGTACCGGGTGGGGGTTGACCGAACCCCCACCGACACCTAACAAAATGGTTGTCAACCCTTTTATGTACAAGTGGAAAACCCCATTTACTAATCACAATCACTATTCACTTTACCCAACCATATCCTACCCTATTTTACCTTACCCTTCACATGGATGGACCAAGCTATACGTACATGATTTTTTATAGGCCATCATTTGTCTATTCGGTAAAACATTATGTAAAAAATTAGGTACAAATAGAATTATTCCACATGGATTAATACCTAATTGTCCGCACAATTGGTACTCCCAGAATTTCACTAACGTCACCATAGCCATCCATCCACCACCAGCTCCATGTGTATAAGCCACGAATATCACATATAGCTCACTCGGGTTTGATGTCCCAGGAGGAATCGTTGATCAGTCTAAAAGCATTGAATATGGACCCTTCGATACACTTAGTTCCAACAAATCAACCGCCTCTCCAATTAATAGGTCACGAGACTCAGGGGCGAGGGTTGTCAAAGAAAAGAGATTGGGGTTGCGAATGCGGCAACGAAGCGAAGGAAGGGTAACTAGCAGGTGACATAGGGAGTGCCAAAAGAGAGAGAAAGAGAGCGCGCGCCAAATGACGAGGGCGTCGTCAAAATTCCCACCACTTCTAGACACTGGAGGACCCATGGGGTCCAAGGGGGCACGTGCCCCCCCCCAGTTTTTTAGATTTTTTTTCTTAAAATCATGTTTGGTATCGATTGAAATCAAAATTTTAATTTAAATCAAAGTTAACAAATAATTTTAATAACATATATTATGAAATCCATAACTATTTAACTTTTATCAAAATTTACAAAAAAATTGATTTTAATCTCCACAAAATAGGGGCAAAATAATAATAAATTTGAATTTCGATAATATGCTAATTTTAAAATTCTTCGATAATCGTACGCTAATCGAATCTATAAATTGCTTATGTCATCTCGAAACTTATTTCGAGAATTACATTATGGACATATCGAATAGTCCTAACAGATATAAAAAATAATTAAAAATATGTTAAACGTGAGTTTTAAAGAAAGATATCTAACACACATTTTTTTTAAAAAAAAAAAATCCAATTATTTCATTAACATTTATTATTTTGTGATACATTTTTTTGTCACTTTTTGAAAGTTTGATTGTGCCCCCAACCACCCCTGCCTCTATATCCATTCCACTTGAAAAATGAAAGAACTCTAGACACAGTTGAGAGAAATGGAATATATGTTAATTATGACATGATTACTGAAAAAAAAAAATAAAAAAAATTGTACTTAATTTTTGAAATTGAAATTTGTAAACTTGAAAGAATGGGAAGAAACGTCTCAGCCCATCCCACTAAGCCCAATTTAATAAGACCTAGATTTTGTATCTTTAAATTATCTTAGGCTGCAATCAAGGAAGCCCAAATCTTTGTTAGTAGATAATGGGTTTGTTTAGTATGGCTTCCGTAAAAAGGATGTAATTGAGATTAAGAAAATGTATTTTAACACGATTTATAAATTTTCTATAATGATTTTTTTTTTTACAGGAAGTTAATTCAAGATGATTTCCACATTGGGTTAATTTCACAAATGGTCACTGAAGTTACCTAAAAATTTCAAAACGGTCACTGAAGTTTCAAAGTTTCAGAAACGGTCACTAAAGTTTGAAATTTCTTCCAAAACGGTCACTGAATTTTCAGATTTTTTGGCTAAGTTTGAGGCAATTTTTCGGCAACTTCCGACCACCAAAATCACCGATTTCGGATACCGTTGGAAAGCCCAAGATGTCTTCTTCAATTACCACCAAAAATCTCCCCAAAACTCCAAGTGATTCGACCGGAATAAGTCCACGAAGTCGACAATCGAAAATTGTGAAAATCTGCCCAGATTTTCAGATTGTTTGGGCAAGTTTGAGGCAATATTTCGGCAACTTCCGACCTCCAAAACTGTCGATTTCGGATACCGTTGGAAAGCCTACGATGTCATCTTCAATTACCACAAAAAATATCCCCAAAACTCCAAGTGAATCGGCCGGAATAAACCCACGAAGTCAGCTACCTAAACTGGGCAAAAAAGTCCGAAAATCTGTCCAGTTTGGGTAGCCGACTTCGTGGGTTTATTCCGGCCGATTCACTTGGAGTTTTGGGAAGATTTTTGGTGGTAATTGAAGATGACATCGTGGGCTTTCCAACGGTATCCGAAATCGACAGTTTTGGAGGTCGGAAGTTGCCGAAAAATTTCCTCAAACGTGCTCAAAAAATCTGAAAATCTGGGCAGATTTTCACAATTTTCGAATGCCGACTTCGTGGGCTTATTCCGGCCAAATCACTTGGAGTCTTGGGGAGATTTTTGGTGGTAATTAAAGAGGACATCATGGGCTTTCCAACGGTATTCGAAATTGGCGATTTTGATGGTCAGAAGTTGTCGAAATATTGCCTTAAACTTGGTCAAAAAATCTGAAAATTCAGTGACCGTTTTGAAAGAAATTTCAAACTTCAGTGACCATTTCTGAAACTTTGAAACTTCAATGACCGTTTTGAAATTTTCAGATAACTTCAGTGACCATTTGTGAAATTAACCCTTTCCTCATTAAACTCTTCCATTAAAAAATTGAAGAAAATTCATATTGAATACTATACCTTACTTTCATTTTCCTTCAAATGTCAATGGATCAAGAGTTCGAATGACTTCTTCAGAGGAGCTAAAGTACTTAGGCTGGATCAAGAGCTGAATGACTTCTTCAGAGGAGCTAAAGGGCTTAGGTTGGCAGGCTGCTTCTTCAAATTGTTCCCCTACTTGTTTGTCCTTGCATGGAGACATGTCATACATGCATCTCTTTCAGTCCCATCTCACTTGTATAATATTTTGAAAAATTGTTAAAATTCATCTTTTTTATGTTCTCACTATGGACGTGATCGGTATAGATTAAAATCGGATTAAAATTGAAAAATTAATCGTTATTGTTGACTTTTATTAGACGAGTGAGACATAATAACGGTTATTTTTTCAATTTTAATTGAATTTTAAGAACGATCGAAATTAATTATACAAAATTCAGTTCCATTTACCCACATCCTTTACCATTGTATCAATACTGTCATTCCTCTCTTCCTTCCATTTCCGACTTCTCCTCATTCACCATCTTGCTAGAAATATCATTTCCACTTTGCTCTTCCCTTTTAAAATAACCCCTCGGTATCCAACCTATTATATGTGTGTGTGTGTGTCTCTCTCTCTCACTACAATTAATTGATCACATTGGCTCTTTCTTGCCTTCGGCCAAATCGTCGGTGAACCTCAATTGCAGTGACGACGATAACGAGCCCCAACAGGTGAAAAGTGCTCCAAAATTTGTTAAATCTTTAATTTTAAATTTTAATATCCATGCTATTTTTGCATAAGATGGATGCATATTTATGTTATGTTGACTGCTTCAGATTTGTTATTTTTCCTAAATTTTATAGTGGTTATTCATCGATTATATGAAGTTTGGGAAATTAGCGCAACTGGTGAAGTGAAAAGCAATAACAAATGAAAACTGAAATTTGCAGAAAAATACATATTTTCGATTTTGTAGAAACTGAATTTGTGAATTGGCGTTGTGCAGGAATTTGGTTTTCCATTTTTTACCGGCTGCGTCGCAAGAAATGAGAAAATACATGTATTTTGTAATTTATTGAAAATAATGCTGTAACCTAAATGTGATAGTGCTAAGAGTTATTGCGTTACGTAATCGGCATTTACTCCACAATTTGTGTTCTTCTTTCATAGGTCAACCTCTAACTCCGCCCCATACGCCATACCCCGCAATTGGGGATTTTCATTTGAAGTCCACCCCCGCGATCGACAGTTTGTTGTGGCTGTCAAGTATTTGTTTCACTCTCAGGTGCGTACGCTAAAGTTTTACATTATGTATTAACCTTGTCGTCCGTAGAGTTTATAAGTTTGAAGTCATTTCGCTTCCGCATTTTCTCCACTAGAAGGTAGGACGAGATCCCTATTTTTGCTAACGATCACGTCCGATGCAGGTTGATTATCAGCTACATACGGGCTCGTCCACATCCGTAGACATCAACAACAATGAAGGCTCCCGAAAAAATACACGATGGAATCCAACGTTTCTAAAGGTGTTCATCGCCGCCTACAAAATAGCCATTGCAGAAGGACATCAACAGCCAACAGGGTTAGTGCTTTACCAAACACGAGTGGGAGCGAGTTATATTTTTGTTCAACACCACATCCGGGTGCAAATAGAGTAAGCAGAAGTTGCGAAACAAATGAGACTCCATGAGGCGAGACCACCAACGGGTAAGGGAGTTGCTTAATTGCACTGAGTTTAAGTTCAATTCAACAACCGGACACATTTGCGCTGTGAGGAATGGTAGTTTCGGAAAATAAAGGTTTCTCTCTCCATCTATTACTTATACTCTGTTTGTCATAGTACTTATATTTATCTCAAATGTTGACGCAGGAAAACAACAACTACAAGGATAAAGACGTAAGTGACATCTACATTCGATATCGTCAGTTGTTCAGAGACACATTTGACAATGAAAAATATGCAGTCACACAGACAAAGCTATGTAGAACAGGGTTTGACTTGTTTGAAGACAGCAGTATGGAGGACTTTCGAGATGCGATCCCTATAGATGACGAGAGTAGCGGCTCAAACGATGAGGCAGATGACGCAAAAGGTAAATCGAGCATGTCCATTTCTGGCGCTCGTAGTAGGAGAAACTAAGTTTGGGTCGGGCAAGCAGAAGGGGAAGAAGAAGAAATTAACAAGTCGAGAATTGTCGTACTCTGTGGACTGTGCTACTAGCTTGGCCGAGATAGTGTCCGTGAAGATCAATGATATCATCCGTCTGGCTAAGAACAACATAAAAGCATGTCTTGAGGAGCTGTTAGCAACTGGCCGACTACTGTGAAAAGCTGAGGTGTTTCACTAAGCGTGCATGCTTATATCGCGTAAGAAACCAGGGACGTGCTAGAAGTTATAATGGATGCTGATGAGAAGATGGATTGGCTTGAGTAGGTTTTCGCTATTTAAGTTCGTCATGGTTTGCGCTTAGTTATTTGCTTAACATATTGTTCAATATTTGGGGTTTGTCTTCTATATTAACATGTTTCATATATAACTCATTGGAAGCTAGTGAGACATCTATGCCCATGAGATTTTTTCAGCATAATTGTGGCAGACTTTTGAAACGAAAAGACCGTAATAGAGTCACTGTGAGATTTGTGTAAGGTCCTTTATTTACTTTAATGAATGCAGCGTCAGTTTGACTTAAATGCTAGTTTAGTTCCAACATTTGTTCATATAGATACTACAAGGGTAGTCTCCTTAAGTGGAGTTCTTGCTCTCTGGAATTGTATTAGTGTCGTGTGCATTTCTTTTTTAGCAGAAAATATTGAAATGGAGGACTTCGACTTCGACTTCGATTGCTGTCTAATCTCGAAGTCGGATTCTGATGATGAAGTCGAAGATGAGGACTACTTGACAGAGTTAGCAGGGGATATAATTTTTTAGAATATAATTTAATTAGTTTACATGCCATATTTTTTTATTTTTAAAAAGTTGAGGGACTAAATTGATATAAGTATTAACTTCAATTTCTGGGTTAAATATTTAGATTTTGTTAAAGTGACGAAAAATATATCAATATGGGCATCGTTGGATATCTCATTTTTAATCATATATATTAGACTAAAAAAAAGTTAATTTGGATTAGTTAAACCCAAGATATTGAAGTTCAAAGAATAAAAGTTTATTTTTAAATCAAAGTAGATTAGGATGAGGATAGCTACGTATGAATGGATGTGGGAATAAGTATTATTATTTTTTTAAGAATTGTATTTAAATTCAAGTCACTACCACCTATTACGATTAGAACTCTCTTTTTGTATGTATTTTTTGTACACATGTCACCTTATGATTTGTTTACTAGAAATTCATTTTTTTATCAAATGTGATAAATACGATTTTCCATCACAATTGTACCATGACTCAACCACTAAATTTTTCAACTATAAATAGAGTGTAATTGTCTCATAATTAACCACCAAAGAAATTTTACAAGGTAGCTTTCATATAAAGCAGTTGTAAATTTCTAGTATATATATTTTTTAAAAAGCTCATTTGATCAATCAAGGTATGATACTTTTGTGCAAGTTATTTGTTTTCCTTATACTTTTATACTCAGTAATTTATGCATGAATTATTAGTGGACCTTCGGGTTCTTTATTAAGAGATAAGAAATCCTACGGGATTTAAGATGACTTAAGATGGGTATGTTGCTTGGTCACCGATATACTCTATAAGAGAATAATAATATAAAATGTTATTTTATTGTATATAATTGTGTATGAAAACTGCACGTATCTTACTGAGTGTTTTTTTTAAATACTCACACTTACAAAATTTTATAGATTAGTTCGGGTCAATTGAAGCTGTGGCAGGATGGTGCAGCGGACTGCCGAGTGATCGAAGAGATAAAATATTAAGTTCATTTTTTTCTTTAAATTATTAATCAATTTTATTTGTTCAAAACAATTATTAACATGTTATTATATTTTTATTATAAATATTCCAGTTATTTTTATTTAAAAAATATTATTTTTTCACTTCCGCGAAAATTGAATTTTTTTGTAACACCTCAAAATGTATGAATTTTGGGGCGTTACAATTTGGTATTAGAGCAAAAGATTTATTTTTCTATAGACTCTTTTTAAAAAAATATTTTTTTTACAAGTCTAAAAATTCACATTTTAAGAGATTTCATGTTCGATTTATTGTTAGGGTTTTGTTGATTTGCGTAATTACGAAATTGAAATGTTTTGTCAAAAGACCTAAACTGTCTAAGAGTTTGAGATTTAAATTGTCCATTGTGACCCCCCTCCTCATCTGAAAGTCTTTTAGTTGTGCGTTATTCAAATTAACGAGATGAAATACAATATTTCAATTTTTTTAAAAAAATGTATTTTTAGGAATTTCTATTTTAAGAAAATCCTATTTTTGGAGATAAAAAAAAATGCAGTGTTTATCATAAATATTAGAAGTTTACGGATAATGTAAAATTTAAAGTCCTAAACATGTAATGAGAATTAGAGTCATTGGCACGTGACGCTCACTATTCGACCACTCTCCGATTGATCCTAAGGTATGAAATGAAATGCCGTTCTTTTATCATTATTATGAGTTTTCTTGATTTATATTATGATATATTACGTCATGGTCAAGTGTTTAGAACTTTTCAAGTAGTTGAGGTAATTTCGAGGTTAAAAATTTTTAAGGGAGAGAGATTGTAACACCCCAAATTGTTTTTAGAATATAACTTAATTAGTTTACATACCATATTTTTTAATTTTTAAAAAGTTGAGGGACTAAAGTGATATATGTATTAACTTCAATTTTTGGGCTAAATATTTAGATTTTTTTGTTAAAGCGGCGAAAAGCATATCAATATGGGTCTCGTTGGATAGCTCGTTTTTAATCATGTATATTAGGCTCAAGAAAAAGTTAATTTGAATTAATTAGACCCAAGATATTGAAGTTCAAAGAAATTGTAATTTATTTATTTTTAAATCAAAGTAGATTGGAATGAGGATAGTCACGTGTGAATGGACGTGGAAATAAGTATTATTATTATTATTTTATTTTATTTAGAATTCTATTTAAAATCAAGTCACTATCACGTATTATGATTAGAACTTTTTTTTTTTTTTTTTTGTATTATGATAGGTATTTTTTTGTACACATGTCATCTTGTAATTTCTTTACTAGAAATTCAATTTTTATTAAATGTGATAAATACGATTTTTCATTACAATTGCACAATGACTCAACTACTAAAATTTTCAACTACAAATAGTGTGCAACTGTCCCACAATTAACCACCAAATTTTTTTTACACGGCAGCTTTCATATAAAGCAGTTGTAAATTTCTAGTATATTTTTTTTTTCAAAAGCTTGTTTGATCAATCAAGATAAGATACTTTTGTGCAAATTGTTTGTTTTCCTTATGCTTTTATGTTTAGTAATTTATAAATGAATTATCAGTGGACCTTCGGGTTCTTTATTAAGATATATGAAATCTTACGAGATTTAAGATGATCTAAGATGAGTGTGTCGCTTGATCACCATTACGATTTAAGAGATAAAATATTAAATTCATTTTTTTTAAATTATTAGTCAATTTTATTTGTTCAAAACGGTTATTAATTTGTAATTATGTTTTCATTATAAATATTCCAGTTATTTTTATTTAAGGAATATTATTTTTTCGTTTATGCAAAAATTGAATTTTTTTTGTAACACCTTAAGATATATAAATTTTGTAGCGTTATAGTTACGATATTGCTGACTAGCAATGCGATGTGAGGAACTACTATCATGCACAATGTCAACGTATTCGTAGATATCCTTTTGCTTGGAACGGTCGTATGTTTATGTTGGAGGCAATGCAAGGAACTAGGCAACTCTGTTACCAGGAGTTTCGAATGTACCCTGCAATGTTGAGACATTTTGCACATATTCTTCGTGATGATTACGGATTGAGGAGTAGTCGGCACGTGGACGTGTACGAACATGTTGGTATGTTTTTGTGCATATTAGCTCATCGAAAAGGGTCCGGGCAGGTCCATACATTATTTAATCTTTCGTTACAAATGGTATGCTACTACTTCAAAGAAGTGTTACGTTCAGTCATTGCACTCTTAGCAAATACAATTAAACCGCACCCGAACTACAACGCATGAGCAGAGCATCATGTCCATGATACGAGGAAGCATCTATTATTCAATAATTGTATCAGTGCGATTGACGGAACTCACATTAGAGTTGTGCTGCCTCACCACGAACGGGTCAACTTCATTGTCTGAAAAGGTATTCCAACACAGAACGTACTTGTAGCATGCAATTTCAATTTATGCTTCACGCTCATGCTTGCAGGCACTGCTGAAAATGCACACAATGCACATATTCTTAATCGTGCGATCTACAGTCCAGACATTCATTTTCCATTAACCGCTTCAGGGAAATATTATCTAGTTGACTCTGGGTTCGCACATCGACTTGGATACATGGCACCGTATAAAGGGTCAGATACACTATATCATTTTCAACAGTCTCGGGATGAAGCAACAGTCATGTCCAAAGATTTCGAAACGCTCGGGAGCTGTTCAACTTGAGGCACTCATCATGCATAAATGTAATTGAAAGAGCATTCGGTGTATGGAAACAAAGATGGCAAATACTCGATCGTATGTCGAGCTATTCGTTTCAAACACAAGTAGCAGTTGTTGTAGCAACAATGGGTGTACACAACTTTCTTAGATGGACTGGACTCATTGACGAGACATTTGCGAGAGTTGAGACAGACCCAAGTGCTTTAGAAGTGGAGCTACCTAATGAGGATGACGAAATCCTAACCGAAATGAATGCAACTGAAATGCCGCGCAACGAGTGGAACCAACTTTGCGATTATATAGCCCAACGACAATGAGACGTTTGTAGGTGTAAAACTCACATGTTGACGTTATTGGTATGTGCTTTGTTCAGAGTTAGTAGGAATCTCTTCCCGTAGTTAATTTCGTAAGATGATTTATCGCTCGAAGAAAATTTCGCATTTCCAAATTATTTATTTTCAAGAAACCACGTTTTTTAGAAAATTGGTGCTCCTGAAAATGGAAAAAAATATGCGTCCAATTTTTTTTTTTTTTTTTTTTGTAAACGCTTCAACTGTATTACGTTAATGTTGCAACGATGGTGAATAGTACAATATCAAACAAAACAAGACATGACACGTACATGATTCGAAAAAATGGTTGATTGTAATACAATCCTTTGTCAAATTAGTAGGTTTTGAAAAGTCAGAGTGAAGGACAAAAAATTAAGCACTCATTCCTCCTAGAAAATTCTTCACACTATAGTTGCTTGCCCATGAATGTTCTACCCATTTTCACGTGAAGAATTCAAAAGTTGCATGCCAATTACTCACCCACGACAACTTCCTTTTATTGTCGGCCAGTGAAGGTAATTTTGTCAAGTGGTTGGTATAAATGAAAAGGAAGGATCCATCAAAATCATGCTGCAACCTAGATTCTGTCAGAGCAATTTGAATTGGAGAGTGAGTAATTGTGCAACGGTCATATTATTGCTAAAAATGAAACAAAGAATTTCTCTCAAACACGCCCACAAGTAGCAAACTTCATCATGAAAAACCCTATAGTTTGCATATTCTCGCCTCAAATCCCACCCAAATTGATGGCCAACCCTAATTGCTAGCGAAATTTGGAAATCCCTCCAGTGGCCAATATTAGATTTTCTAGTCTTCTCCCACAAAACCTTCCTTAATATCGAACTCCTCCATCCAGTCATTCTTAACTATGGCGGAAGAGAAAAAAGAAATAAAATCCTTCAAGGAAACACTTCAACCCTTTGTTATGAAGAAAAGAAGAGAGCTCAACTGGATTGAGGGGAAAGAAGAAGAGGAATCCCAAAAACGGACGGAAGAAAGTAGCCAACAGTTAACTAAAAATTTAAATTCAGAATTGATGTCGTATTGATAAAGAGAAGCAATGTTGTTTTGGAGAATATGAATATTTAACTATGAAATGAGAAACACGCGTGTTTTTCTTCTCACATTTTTTTTCTTCTATTATAACAAATTGGGCGGAGAGGGAAGGAATGTAGAAATCAGTGATTTGTTCTGTCATCTTCGGATTATCTCTCTTCTCTTCTTCTTCATTTTATCTTTCATCATTATTAGTTGTTGTAATTGAGTTTTGAAGGTTGAAATTAATATCAATTTTATCGGTTTCTGTTGAATTTGTGAATTCCTATGTGAATTAGCGGCAATTGGAATTGTGGTTGTAGTTCAACCATAACATTTGGTATTAGAGCGACAACGCGAGTTGGGGATGGCAGAAAGCGGAAGTAAATCGAAAGAAGAACACCTAAAAAAATGGACAGAGAAGTAGCGGATCTAGGTGTGACATTTAAATTAACTGGTCAGCTGATGAAAGTGATGTGCACTAAACAGTATCAATAGAGAACAAATGATGAGAGAAATACATAGTAAATATGAATCCATGATGGCAATGTTGGCATATTTGAGTGCCGGAAGAGAGATTGCAAAGATAAACAAGTAGAGAGTTATGGAACCTCAACCCGAAACAACCGTGGTAATCATCAAGGATTTAAACAATTATCTGGAAATACTAGTGGGAGCAGGGAAATGAAGATGGGTACTAAGTTAGCTAAGATTGACTTTCCTCATTTCTGAGGAGAAGGTCCTAGGGAATTGTTGATAAAGGAGATGAAGTATTTTCAAATCCATTAAGTAGATGATGAAATGAAATTGGGTATAGCTGAGATGTATCTCAAAGGAAATGCTGACATGGTTCCATGGCTTTATCTCCAGCCATCCTAATGCTGATTGGGACGTGTTTTCTAAGGTGATCTGCAGGAGGTTGGCAGAAAACATGGATGAAGAAGTGATAGAAATCTTCAGCAAATTGAGGCTAAGAGGAACCATTACAGAATATCGGGAACGGTTTGAAGAATTAAAGTCCCAGGTGATGATTTCCCTACCCCATTTACCAGAATTCTACTATATTTTACCATTCACCAGTGGTTTGAATGATGAGTTTAAGTCTATGGTTAAAATTATGCATGTTAAAATGTATAAATGTAACTATACATTTAGCTGGTGAACACACTCCAGTGTAGGCGTGTGTACTGGAATATTCATGCTTCAGGTTGTGAGCTGTTATTGTGCACTTATGGGACCACAATTGATTGTTGTAACCATATTGATTCTTCAAGTGTACATTACATTCCTTTTACTTGTTCACCACTCCAGCACTTTGTATATATTAGCAGTCATTGTGCTTTGTAATATACATCCAACTAATCCCTTCTTCTCCATTTGCTCATCAGTTCCCAATTCAGTTTTTATTGAATTTTATCTTGGTATCAGAGTAATCAATAGCTAACATCGGATCAGACGATAATGCAAAATCAGCTCAGCCAGCGTCTTGCACACTGATGCCTTCAATGTTGGGAGGAAATTAGATGCCATCACTTGGGATAAGCCTAACTCAAGCTCCACTAGTGAAGCTTGACGGAACAATTTTCTGTTGTGGAAGAACATGGTGATGCCAATCATCAGAGGACACAATCTGGAAAGTTTCATAACAGGAACCAGAAGCTATCCAGCAGAGTTCCTAACAACACAAACTACTGGTTCTACTGGAGTTAGAGTTGAAATGGCTCCTAATGTTGAATATGGAAAGTGGATGTCTACTGATCAACTATTGATGGGTTGGTTGTATTCATCAATGACACCAAAAATTGCAATGAAAGTAATGGGATCATCTAAATCCTGTAATCTTTGAAATGCTGTTCAGGAAAGCTTTTGAGCCATTAACAAATCAAGGGTTACTTTCCTCATTAGTGGACTTCAAAGAACTAGAAAGGGAGCAATGAGTGTTGATCAATATCTCAATACAATCAAACAGCTAGCAGACAACCTTGAGATTGTTGGTAAGATCACTCCTCACAGTTATCTTGTTATTCAAGTGCTAGCTAGATTGGATGAAGAGTATACCTCTATAGTAGTTCAAATTAATAGTAGAGAGTCCATTTCCTAGCATGAATTGCAGTCTATGCTCATGACTTATGAGAGCAGAATTGAACACCTTAGTGCTCTGAAAAATGTTCTGGCCTCAGTTAACTTAAGTAAAGCTTCAGCTAATTTTATTCACAATTCAAATACTAATAGAGGAAGAAGGTTTAGCTATGGTGGAACAAGTAACGACTACAAGGGAGGCAGAAATAGAGGTAGAGGAGGCAGGCAATTTGCAAGTAAAGGGCTGTGCCAAATCTATGGGATGAACAACCATTCAGCAGCAAAATTCTTTAACCGTTATGATGAGAAGTACATGGGTACTAAGCCTGATCACCACTACAAAAATAACTCCTTAGAACCATATACTATTTTAGCCTCTTCTTGGACTTTGCGGATCCAGCTTGGTTTGCTGCCAGCAATCATGTCACTGCTGATAAGGCCAATCTGATTGAGGCACCTGAATATGGTGATAAGGAAAGTCTTGCGGTTGGTAATGATAACAAACTTCACATCTCTCACATTGACATAAATCACCTAGGCACACAAAACAACAAATCATTGGTTCTTAGAATGTGTTGTTAGTACCTTCAATCAAGAAGAAATTGTTAAGTGGCTCACAATTAACATCCGACAATGGTATATTTTTAGAATTTCATTCTCATTTTTGTGCTGTTAAGGACAAAGAGACGAACGAGGTGCTGTTGGAAAGGAAAATTAAGGATGGGCTATATTAGATTGAACTCCCAAATCAAGTTAGTAGGTTCCATTTCTCAAAGTCAGTCCAATCAATTCAAACTCTTCATCTTTTGTTGTTCAGTCCAGAAGTGCCACAGAGTATAAGTCTAAATTGCAATTGTGGCACATGAGGCTTGGACATCATTCAGGTTCCATAATGTCTCAAGTGCTTAAACTCTGTAATGAAAAACTTGTTGTAAATGAAGTTAATCATTTTTGTGATGCTTATCAACTTGGCAAAGCACATTCCTTGCCTTTTAAACTATCTACTTCACATTCATCATCCCCACTTGACTTGATTTACACGGATGTTTGAGGTCTAGTACCTTTACTGTCAACCTATGGTTTTAAGTATTACATTCTATTCATAGATGAATACAATAGGCACACATGGATATATCCTATGAGAAACAAATCAGAAGCCTTGAACTCATTTATTCAATTCAATAATCTAGTTGAGAACAAGTTTAATAGAAAAATTAAAACATTTCAATCAGATTGGAAAGGTGAGTTCAGAGCATTTACTGAATTAACTCAACAATCATGGATTGACACGCGTCTTTCCTATCCTCACACCTCAGCCCAAAATGGTAGAGATAAAAGATAACATCGACACATTATAGAAACTGGTAGGCTTGGACATGGGTCGGTTCGGTTCGGCTCTCTTCAGAACCGAACCGAACCGACCTAAAATTTTTGGGTATTTAATAAATGGAACCATCAGGTCCAAATATAATTATGGAACCGTTCGGGTTCAATTCTGTTCAGTTCCATACCATAATTAAAATTTTCAACAGTTACAGCAACAACTAATGACATGTTCATTCGTAACTTTTACAAATAAAGTAGCACAATTTAAAAACATAAAAATAACAAGATGTCCAATAAGATTAATTCAATATATACAAATACCAAAAAGTATATACTAATATTAAAATATCGGTGATCCATATCAATAATTCATTTATTTCAAGTAACCTGCATAAAGAATTGGATTTATACGGGAGTGGACGTACTGCTGCTTACCAAATGAAATTGGAATGGAAAGGGGAATGATAAGACCTAAATGTTAGGGTAACAAAAAATTAATTTGGCTGGACTGGTTGGTTTGTTTAATTAATTTGCTAATTTGTTTAGAAACAATTAAAATAATTTAATTAATTCAATATAAAAATTAAAGCAATTATTTAGATTCGGTTCTTCGATTCTTGGTCTAGAACCGAGAATCGATACAATCCCATCGGTTCTTAATTCAAATTCCCGTTCGGGTATTTAACTTATGAAGAACCGTTCAGTTCAGTTCGGTTCGGGAGTTTTGTCCATCCCTAGAAACTGGTCCAACTCTTCTTGCTATAGCAAGCATACCCTTGCATTATTGGTGGTAGTCATTTCACACAACCAATTACCTTATTAACAAATTACCTACACCTGTTCTTTAAACGAAGTCACCTTGTCAAGTCCTAAATGATGAGCAAATAGACTACAAGTCTCTTAAAATGTTCGGGTGTGCTTGTTTTCTCTGTCTAAGACCTTACCAGCATCATAAGCTCAGTTTTCATTCTACAAAATGTGTATTCCTTGGTTTCAGTAATTCACATAAAGGGAAACTAGTGTCTTAGTTCAACAGGTAGAGTATACCTGTCTAGGCACGTTGTCTTCAATAAAAAGGAATTCCCATTTCAGTCGGGTTTACTCAACAAAAGTAGTAACTCACAAAAACCTGAAACTATTATTCAATACTTACAACTTAACATTTCTCTTAACCTTGATTCAACTTGTTTATTTGATACAACTCATGCTGATGCAACTCAACTAGCAACACCTCATAGTCCAGATTCACTAAAAGTGGTTGAAAATGAGGCACCAGATGTAAATGAGAATGAGAATTCATAAACTAAACATAGATACATTCAAAGGGAGACTCAAGAAGGTACTATAAGTGTTAAGGCAGAGCACACCGAGTTGAGTGTTGAGGCAAATCAAGGAGAGGAAGAACTGAGTAGACTGAATGTTGAGCATCCTATGATTACCAGAAGTAAAGCTGGTATTCTCAAACCAAAAGTGTATACCCGTTGCAAAGAATACAAAATGGAACTAAACAAGACTAAACCAAATGATGTTCTTGAAGCCTTGTCCAACAAGAACTGGAGAGGAGCTATGGAGGATGAGTACAAAGCCCTAATAAGGAACAAAACTTGGAAATCGGTACGACCTTTGGTCAATCAAAAGGTGATAGGAAACAAATGGATATTCAGACTTAAATGTGACATTGAAGGGAAAGTATTGTAGTATAAGGCAAGACTTGTTGCAAAAGTATTCCTACAAACTTCAGGCGTTGATTACCATGAAACATTTAGTCTAGTAATTAAGGCCTCCACTCTAAGAATAATTGTGTCACTTGCTGTTTCAAAGGGTTGAAGTGTTAGACAAGTTGATATTAACAATGCCTTCTTGAGTGGAAAGCTAAATGAAGTAGTGTTTATGAAAAAGCTAGAAGGTTTCATTGATAAAGCCAATCCAACTTTTGTATGCAAAATTGGAAATGCTCTCTACAGACTCGAACAAGCCCCTAGAGCATGGTATGAAAGCTTAAAAGGAGCACTCCTAGACGGGAAGTTTACCAAATCCAAAGTAGACTACTCCTTGTTCTTTTATATGAATCAGAGGCAAGTAATTTTCTGCTTGGTGTATGTTGATGATATAGTAATCATTGAAAATGATCACAAGGTGCTGCAAGGCTTATTGACAAACTGAACACACATTTCGCACTAAAGGACATGGGTGAATTGCATCAGTTCTTAGGAATTGAAGTAAGGAGGTATGAATCAGGAATGCGTCTCACTCAGGTTAAGTACATAAAAGACTTGATGAAAGATTTAATTTTGAACACCTTAAACCTTGTGCAACACCTATGATAATAGGCAAGTGCATCTCCAAAAACGAAGGTGAGAAAATGGCAGATCTCTTTTTATACAAAAGTGAAATAGGTGGACTTCAGTACCGGCACATACTCGGCCTGATATAAGTTTTTCAATAAATAAGTTGAGTCAATTTCTACAAACTCTAAAGGGTACAATTGAACAAGGTCTAGGTCTATGGATCCAAAGGAGTGATAAAATGAACATCACGGGGTTTGCTGATGTTGATTGGGCATCGTGTCCTGATGACAGAAGGTTAAAAGCCGGCTACTGTGTCTATCTAGGAGATACCTTGGTGGCCTGGTCTTTAAAGAACAACAGGTGGAGGCAAGATCAAGTGTTGAATCAGAGTACAAAGCACTAGCACAAGCTTTTGCTGAGATAACTTGGGTTGAGTCGTTGCTTAAAGAAATCAAACTACAGCCCGCTTTACCTCCTATTTTGTGGTGTGATAATATAAATACTAGTGCATTAGCTTCTAATCCAGTTTATTATGCTAAAACTAAACACATTGAACTAGATATACATTTTGTTAGAGATAAAGTTCTTGAAGGGAAGTTAAAGATACAATACATTCCATCATCAGATCAAACCGTAGATTTGTTAACCAAACCACTTGCTCATTCCAGATTCTTGTTTCTCAAGGACAAGCTTGGAGTTAATGAATAAACTCCAGCATGAGGAAGGATGTTAAAACGTATACATGTAGCTATACATTTAGCTGGTGAACACACTCCAGTGCAGGCTTGTGTACTGGAATATTCATGCTTCAAGTTGTGAGCTGCTATTGTGCACTTATGGGACCACAATTGATTGTTGTAACTATATTGATTCTTTACGTGTACATTAGATTCCTTTTACATGCTATGGGGGATTAGGAGCAATGTTGATGCAGAACAAGTGGCCAATAACCTACCTAAGCAAGGGAATAAACAACAGAAATTTGGGGTTATCGATCTATGAGAATGAAATGTTAGCTCTAGTAACTGCGATTGGGAGAGGCACTATTTAGAGGGTCACCACTTCATCAATAAGACATATCATCAATCACTCAAGTACTTACTTGAGCAAAGGATCACTACTCCATTATAGCAGAACTGGTTATCTAAACTCTTGGGACTGAGTTATGAAATACATTATAAGAAGGGTGTTGATAACGAGGTGGTAGATGCCTTGTCCAAGAAAGAAGAAAAGGGGGTTGAATGCTTGGCAATCACTGAAGTCACTCCAGTGTGGGTTGAAGAAGAAATAGCTAACTATAAAGGATAAAGAAGCAGAAGGTAAAATCATTGTTGTGCTACCCACTAAAGACATAGAACCAGATTACCAGTTCTTGAATGGACTTCTCAAATACAAGTTAAAGATGTATATTGGTACTGTGGAAGGAGTAAGGAATAAACTGATTGCAGCCATTCACTCATCTCAGGAAAGGAGAAGTCAGGAATACAGGTAAGTGTACACAGGGCTAAGAACTTCTTCTAGTTAGGAATAAACTGAGATATTAAGCAGGAGGTCTTGGAGTGTGACACGTAACAAAGGTGTAAAAGGGGGACATGTGACTTACCCAGAATTAGTTCAACCCCTACCAACACCCCAATATGCTTAGAGCCACATCTCCATGGACTTCATTGAAGGGCTGCATACTTTGGATCAAAGAATGTAATATTGGTGGTGGTGGATAGGTTTATCAAATATGCTCACTTGTTAGCACTTTTGCATCCATTCACAGCCCCAGTCATTGCCAAGTTATTCCTATATAACATCTGCAAATTGCATGGAATGCCTCAAAGCATTGTCATTGACAGAGATAAGATATTTACAAGTGAGTTCTGGCAGACATTGTTCAAACACCTATGCGTCAAATTGCAGTCAAGTATGCTCAACAAACTGTAGCTAGGAGGTCCAACAGGAAGCTATCTGCGAAGTATTATGGGCCTTACAAGGTAGTGCAGAAGGTTGGGAAGGTGGCCTATAAACTATAGCTACCAGCTGCATCCCAAATCCACCCTACATTCCATGTATCGTTGCTAAAGAAGAAGATTGGAGTGAAAGAGGTTACCCTATATGATCTTCCGAAACAGTACATAGGAATTGAGGAACGCTCTCAACCACTGCAAGTCCTTTCTGCAAGGTTAATCAATAAAAAAGGGAAACAATGTCATTTTGAGAATAAGAATTAACCCACGTCTAGTTTTCTTCCCAGGTTTTTTTCTTCTGTTATAACAGAGTGGAGGGGGGAAGGAGTGTAGAAATCAGTGATTTGTTCTGTCATATTCTGATTCTCCTTCCTCTCTTCTTCTTCATTTTATCTTTCATCATTATTAGTTGCTGTAATTGAATTTGATTGTTGCAATTAATATCAATTTTATCGGTTTATGTTGAACTTGTAAATTCTGGTGTGAATTAGATGCAATTGGAATTGTGGTTGTAGTTTAACCATAACTCCCTTCTTCACCTGTGTGCTCTCCCAAACTTGGGATCTCGCCATCCAAATTGCCGAATAGTTTGAAGCCTTGGGATCTAACATAGATGTCAAGTGTGTAGATGTTAAATATGATGCTTTAAATTTTAGCTAATAATTTGAAGGATATACAACTTTTATAACAACCATTTTTAGTTTAATTTTTGGTGGATCTTATTATTTATTAGGGGTATCAATTTTTTTTTTTTTTTTGCAGCTTGTGTGAGGTGTAGACCTAGTGCAACTGAGCATTTCTCTTGGGATGAGGCTACATACTGTTGTGAGCCTTCTTGTTTTCTGGTGCACCAAGTGCATTTGTGTCTGCCTTTTTAATTGTGCATTCTACAAGAGTTTTAGCTATTAAAGAAAATAGATATTATATATTGGAACCTTAGTAGATGAATGAGAATCCAAAGTAGCTTAGAACTAGTTGACCAATCAAATGAATGCTCATAATTCATATTGTAGGTCGCAACACCTGACCGTCTTGTTGATCATCTGTCTAATAATAAAGGTTTCTCTCTTCGTGCCTTGAAATACTTGGTAAGTTTATACTGATTTGAGCTTTAACAACACATTGTCCATGTCCCTTCGCCCTTCCTCTTTCACTCCAACTTTATTATTATTTTTCAAAATAATGTTGTGGATATGTGATAGGTGTATTTTAGGTGTATTTTGTACACTAATCTAAATCATTAAATTAGAGTATTTGTTAGTAATTTGGATGAGTTATAACTTAATTTTGTGTTAATTATGTTTGTTAAGTTGAACTTAATTCAAATTGATGGATTTAGAAGAAGTGAACCAAAAACGTGGGAAAATGAAGAAAATCCAAAGGCTAGGACCAAAGTGTAAACATCCAATAGTTGATTTGGAACACAAAACGATGATTGTTATATATGATCAATTGGATGCAATTGGAGGTCAAAGAATTGAAATATAGTGGAAGTATTTTCACAAATCAATTTTCAATCGAAGAAGTTATGCTCCAAATTTTTAGCCTCAACTTGAAACCCATTTTTCAGATAGCAAACTTTCGAATTGAAAATATTATATTTATAGAAGAATTGTAGACCTTTGAAAATCCTTTCTAACGCATTTTGAATCAGCTTAATGGGATACCTTTATAGAAAGTTATAGCCAAAATATCAAAATTTGCTCAGGGGCGAACCTACGCGCGCGCGCGCGTAGGCAATTCATGGCTCGCACAGCACCCTATAGTCCCCAACCTGAGAACCATTGGGATCTAGGTCGCGCATGCGGTAGTTATGCCGGTGCGCAAGCACGAGCCATTTCTGCAAACGAATATTTAGTTTTCTTTCCCAATTCAAACTCTTTTGGAAATCAAATTTGACGCGATTTTGACATTTTTTTTGGCTCTTATAAGTAGAGAATGAGGGCTATACATAAAAAAAAACCCTCTATTGCCTCTTCATACAAAATATTATCATCAAATTCATCAAGAACAAAAGGTTAATTGCTATATTTTGTGAGAGAAGATCGAGCTCTAGCAAGGAATTGAAGGTCAATTACATCAAAATTTTGAAAAAAAAAATCAACTTTGGGTTTGAAGATCAATATCTTTTAATTTATTTCATGATTCGAGTGATATTTTTCTATTATTCTTTTTGTAATTTATATATTAGCATGATAGGCTAGATCTGCTTTTGTATTGGATGAAGATGAACCCTATTGTTTAAATTCAAGACTAGTAGTTTAGTTTATTTGTTGCGTTTCTTGATTAATTTTGCATATCCATTACATTATTTAATTGATTGACCACCAATTAGATAATTAGTTTTTTGTTTTAGTGTTGAGAGACTCACAATAAATTTAGACGCGACAAAATTAACATATGTAATAGATATTATGAATAACATTTATCACATGTACAATCATATAGATAATCTAAAATTTAATGCATTCTAATCATTTGAATTCGGGTTAGGAATAGATTCATGTCGTGGTTAGAATATATTTAATTTGTCTTGGAAAAGAAAATTATATATTATAATTTTATCGATTGTCAAGAACGCGTGAACGAAACTATATTACAAATTAAGAATTGAAATAGATAGTAATAGACGGATTCGAAATCTAATACAATCATCCATAAATTGATAAAAATCACATTTTATAACTTTCTTAGATTAATTAAATATAAAATAAAATCAAACTATCTTTTATTTACATATTTCGAATCACATAAAAAAAAAAGTTAGTAAACTTGAATTGAATTTATTATCTGTGGACGAGACTCTCAACTCATCAATTCTATTATTTGTTAACGATCCCGTACGCTTGCTGGTTTAACACAAATAAT
Source organism: Fraxinus excelsior (assembly GCA_019097785.1). NCBI lineage: Eukaryota > Viridiplantae > Streptophyta > Magnoliopsida > Lamiales > Oleaceae > Fraxinus > Fraxinus excelsior. The sequence continues at coordinate 15,652,198 of CM032641.1, read as the reverse complement.
ATGATTAGATTGAAAATAAAATTAAACTTCACAATGACTCTATTGGTAGATTATATTTTAAAGATGGTCAAAATTCTAGAAATAACTTGTAACTCACCAGGGGCGGATCCAGATTTTTTGTAGGATAAGTCTAGTGGTACATAATTTTTATCCATAATGGTTCACATAACACTCACATCGAGTGGACCCCACAATCATTTCTTTTTTTTTTGTATTATGGGGTCAAAAAATTAAATAACTTTTAAAAAAAAAGGCACCTCAATTTCCCCACTTTCAGCCATTGCTTCGGTACGGTAAGTCATCAGTCTCAAGCACCAGAAGAGCATTAAGCGGCGCGCCAGTAACTGTGCTTTCTAAGCCTGAGCGAAGGAGCCTTACCAATACTGCCACAGGCACTTCCAAATAAAACTCAGAACTAATTTGCAGAATACTAGATGATACAGAAGCAGCAGACTCCTACAAAGCATGAGGAAGCAAAGGATCAGGTTGAAGTATTACTTTGGACAGCTCACTCACACCTCCCTCTTTTGCAATTTCATTTGGCCTATGTCCCCCTAATGCTTTGAGTGAGGGATTTTAGTAACAAAATGTTAACTGTGTCTTGTGCACTGGCTTTTGGATGGGAGCCTTATGCTCACATTTATTACATCAAATTCTTCTGATCTTAAAAGTGTAATAATCAATTTCCCCAACAAAACTGAGAAATCCTACATTAAATTTATAAGGTTGCATTGTATAAATTACAGATGAATTACAGACATAAATCCATTTTTCTGATCTTAAAAGTGTCATTATCTAAGTTCCAACTAAAAATTGTGAAACCCATCTTTAGATTTCTAGGTTAAGGTTGGATTACATAAATTACAGATGAAAGATTAATATTTTGAGCAATCTTGTTATCTTAAAGAAGCACATTCAAGTCCCCAAATAATAAAAGCAAGAAATTAACAGAATCCCAACTAGAACTAAAAATAGAAACATCAAATCCAGATAGAGATAGAAAGCTTTACCTGATAGAAAATTACTGGAGCGTTAAACCCTTGCTTGAAATAGATCCGAAATAAACAGTATTCCAAGATAGAAAAAGAGAGAAAATATTGGATAATCTATAGTATAGGACTGGAGAGGATAGGTCCACACTATAAGTGAAAAAGAAGGAAAGCTTCATTCTTTTAAGAGCTACAACATTTTTGTATGTCCACTGTAATTGCATATCCCTAAGGTCAGTAGTTTTTGATATAACAACAGGAGGGAAAAAAAAAAAAAAAAACCCCAAAATTCTAACTAAATACCTAACTAGGTCACTCCTTACAGTTTATGATGGTGCTAAGTTGCTTAAGGAGGTAACAAAACGTTAAAGAAGCCCACTGGTGTTGCTATTTTTAAAGGGCTTTGATTTTGAATTGTCTGTAGAAGAAACAGTTTTATGAAATTTCCTAACTAGTAGGACATTGATTGTATGATTAAATTTTGGGACCAAACTTGTGACTAACGATTATTTATATGACAGGTACTAGATGAGGCGAATAGGTTGCTAAGTGAGGATTTTGAGATAGCAATCGATGAAATTTCAAATGCTATTCGTTGTGAGCGGACAACATATTTATTTTCTGTAACCATGACTAAAAAGGTATGCAAATAAGGGTCAACCAACCATATTAGTACCGTATGGGAATCAGTATCCCCAAGACTTTGAATTTTCTAATCTCAATATCAATGATATATTCAATCACTGGTTTTGAATTGGAATGTGCTAAATTATTTAAATTGGCAAATTAGCGGTCACCTGATTCATCATGCTCATGTGGTGGTTGAAAAAGCCCTAGTCAATTTCTGTAGTTACATTTTCTTACGCAGTCCTTTACTTGAGAGAAAGAAAGCAATCCCATATAGATATATATTTTTTTTTAAATTTCTCTGTTCTCGTTGGATGTGGCAGTTTATCTATTGAGTTCTGCTTCTTTGTGCTCCTTACATAGCTTGTGTCAAATAATTCACACAATAAAATGAGATACAGATGAGTTATATGCAAATTAATCGTACATTAATGCTTGTTCTTTTCTTGTCATTTTTTCGGGTAACTTCTTAGAGTATGTTTGTGTTAATTGTTTATGTATAAATACAGATTGAAGCTGCATCCAAATATTCAACTGTGGATACGCTGAAGCAACGGTTTTGCTTTGTTTCTTCAAAGCATAAGGTCTGTATATTCCGCAGCTTCACACTTTTTTTTTTTGTGAATATATAAGAGACAGTTTACTGTCTTATGACTTGCTAAACCACTGTATGAACATTAATTTTGTGATTATTGGATTTTGTTCGGTTGGATACGGTGGAAAAAATTGAATCCACACTTGTAATGTTATTGTATATTGTGAGTCAAAGGATCTCGGAGACCCATCGAAGTACGAAAGCCTGGATCTTTTAGAGAACGGATTCCTATTCGAAGAGTGTATAACCGCATGAATAAGCAAACACTAGCCCGTCAATTTGGGATCGAGTTCGATCTTTTCCAAGGAATTTGAATGGAATATCGATTCCTATAGAAGAAAAGGCTCTCTATTGTTTCAAACACCTCCATTACTATTTCTCATACGCAGGAATACCCTGTTACCTGACTTTTATAGTAAATTCCATTTGTTTTTCACTGCTTTGGGTTGGTCCTTTTAGCATGGTTTGATGATAGCATGGATTGAGGATCATAGGAAGGTGACTGTCACAATGAACTCCTCTGCGGTGATTACATTAGTTTTGCGGGAAACAGAAAGGACTAAGCCACACGCCTCACTCATGAGTACTTGCCTAACTAGAGCCTAGACGCTCCTGTTCATGAAAATATTTGTTCATTTTAAAATCACCACAAGTGTATGGTTCGTTAATAAGAAATAAAATGGATTTTGAGTTCAAGTATCGTTCCCACAAGGATTGATTAGTTCTAATTCTAATTACCATGACCTTAACCGAAACAATAAAAATTGAGACTATTTGTTTTGATGAAATTATAAATAAATTAATGATAAGTATGCAAGTATGAATGAATTAACTAACTAAATGTAAATTGGCGATGAATGTAAATTTGATGTGTTTTCTAATATGTGATGAATATATTAGAATCACGAATCCCTAAGTATTAATCTTTTTAACCTAGTTTCACACCTTGACACACGATTGCAATATTGACAAATTATTGTTCCTAAATTATTCAACAATCTATTTCGAGTAAAGTTAAACATATTCTCATATATGACTCAACTATATTTCTATGATGGATTCGAATATAAAATAATGCAAGAGTGTTTATGAACACTTAAAGATTTACATAAGGCATAGCGGTATATTTATATCCCCTATCGGACCCTATGATGATTTATATATGTCGAATTTATGTCTCTTCTCTCGAATGTATGAAATAAATCACCAAATTCACATAATTATCGTGCACTATAATCATGGAGAAAATAAAATTATGTAAATCATTCAAATATTCCAAAACATGTTTTTTTATGTCAAGAATGTAAAACTAAAAATTTAAAATCATAATACAAAGTTTATCATTCCCTAATACAGAATTAATCTAGCTTAGTATGGTGGAGAGAAGAAAATCAGAAAAATAGATGAAAAACGATATCACTCGATTAATCCTCAATTGAATCTTCGTGTTTTTGGAGTTGTTCTTCATGTTCTTGCCCTTTTTCTCTCTGAAAATTTTGATAAAAACGCTCTCCCAATTTTTGGACAACCATAGAGTTTTAAAAGACGACACAAGATTAATTTTCATAAGAGTTCTATTGAATTAAGGAAACCAAAAAAATTTGCGCCCGATTAGCCTAGGCGGGCCCCTAGTATAAAATGGGGCGACTGCCCATGCTAGAAATTTTGGTTCTGTTGATGATGTTGATGGTCGAGTGGTCGCCCCACCAATATAACTGGGCGGCTGCCCAGTTATAAATCTTTCGCAAATTTTCTTTTCAGCCATTTTCTTCATTCTTTCTTCCATCCTGGTCCTCCACATAAAATTACTTTTACCCAAATGCATATTAGTCCCCAGACTTCCATCAATTGACCGATTTATCCTTCTTTCTTTTTCAATTGCTTAGAAACAGGTCCAAAACTGAAATAAGATAAAAATAACCTAAGTTAAGTAAAATGCAATAATATGGCTCCGAATAAGTGCACAAAAATGCACTTATCAAACACCCCCAAACTAAAACTTTTGTTCATTCTCGAATAAAGCTAAAACTTAATTCTACATAAAATATGGTTTAACGACCTGTCGTGTCTCAGGATTGGACTTAGTACTAAACAAAATGAATAACTACAACAATGCAAAATCAAATCAATCTCTACATGTTACATGTATAACTTGACGTGTATGTGTGTGAAAACTCATGCTAACATGTTAAGATCATGATTAGCTCAACACCTGACCCAAAGTAGTCAAATATTTCATTACTTCGCTCGAGAAATTCACACACTCCAAACTTATTCTTTTAACTCAATTATCCCGGGATGTGCTCTAAAGTTGAACTCATTTACATCTACTCATTACACTATTAGTTCGGATGTATCGAACTATTACAAGTTCACATTTTAACAAGTAGAGATTCTCCTATTTTTTATTACTTCAACCTCTAAGATTAAACTAAATTACTCGCCTCATATTAGAGAAAGTTCTATTGACCGAATGTCTGGAGCTTAATCAATGCAATTCATACATATATGTATGTTATTCATCAATATTTTATTATTATTATTATTATTATTATTATTATTATTATATCTTTATCTTTTTTTGTAACATCTTCTCATTTGCTTTCTATATGATCCTTGTAACGAGTTTTAGGCTGATAACTCCCAATTCGCATGACCATAGGGCACTAGGTTTTAAACTCTTGCGGGTTTAATCACTCGAGTTATACAAGTTCGAAAAATATATTTTTATTTACTCAAAGATTAGTGCAATGCCCATTTTCTTTTAGATATCCAGTTTCTAAAACTAACCTCTAAATTAAAATTTTCACCTCGTCTTCATCCATTGGTTTAAGATAATCCACACAAGAAATATCATGCACAGAACCCCTACTCATCTCAATGTTCCCTTGCAACAATTTAATTACCTCCAAACTATTCTAAAAATTGGATATGGTTTAGTACAAAAGAGGTTATTCGGGTTTATTCGCTTTATTCAACTATTTTTAAGTAATGAACCAAATCACCAACCAAATATGTTAACATGAGTATTGTGTAATAAAAATGTCAAGTTTAGGATAAACAAGCTTTGACTAATCTAATAGTGCGTTATTTTCACCATTCACAGTTCATACCTAGTCCAATATTCACATCATGGTCGGCAAAGTTATCAAACACACACAAACATACAAAATTCTAAATTAATGCTAAAAAATAAACAACTAAAAACTGAAAGTAACTAATATAAAATTGCACAAAAGACTTTTTTTTTCACACAATCACATAAACAATACATTAACACGATGAATGAGATATTCCTAATCCAAAATTTATATAGAACAATGTCCTCAATGTTTAAAAAATGATAAAATCCAACTTACCTGTATATAGCACTAAGAACAATTTCACAAAAGATAAAGAACAATGGGCTAAATATACTTCACTGACCAATGTAGATGTGAATTTGAAGACGATAGAGTAAAAGAAGTGTGGACTATGCATAAACTACATATGTCTTGTAAAGACGATGAATAATCAATATTATAAAAAAACTCATAAAAGGAATTTCAAATCTAATGCATAAAATAAGATAGATAAAAAGGAAGAATTGTTTCGATTAAGGTCACGATAATTAGAATTATAACTAATCAATTCTGGTGGGAATGATACTTGGATTCAAAATTTATCTTACTTCTTGTTAACGAACCGTACACTTGCGTTGATTTTAACGAACAAATATTTTCGTAAATAAGTTTTTGGCGCCGCTGTTGGAGATTGAATTTAGTTTACTTTTATTTATCTTGATACTAATTCAAACTTTTTTATTAATGTTTTACTGCTTTTATTTTTTGGCTAACCCCGTATTATTAATCTATCTCGTGTTTGCACTCTCCCCCTATATTTTTTCAAATGATTGCATAATTCTAACTTGGTAAGGTAATAAAACTTTTGCTATGGATGATCTCTACATAAATTATGAAGATATGCTTGGAGGATACTCGAGTTGTGATAATTGCTATGCGATGCATTGTACTGAGCAAGTAATTGACAAAAATGATGAAGGGTACATGCTTGTTGGATATTTTATACCTTACAATTTGGATGAGGACATCAAACTTGTAGGAGATGATCCTTCTCTATTAGAAGACAAAGTAATTGCAAAGTATTTCGAAAAACTGGTCAAGTTGGATGAAAGTGAGACGCTTTTGGCTTATTCACGAAAATGTATTTCGAATTAAAATCATCGCAAATGTACGGTTTGTTACAAGTAATAAAGTAGACTTTTTGAGTCTGAATATCATTTCCATAAGGATTGATTAGTTTTAATTCTAATTATTTTAACCTTAACCGAAACAAATACATGAAAGTATTTGTTTTGATGAGATTATAAGTGAATTAATGATAAATATACAAGTATGAATGAATTAGTTAACTAAATGCAAATTGGATATGAATATGATTTGATATGTTTTCTAATATGTGATGAATATGTTAGGATCACGAATTCCTAAGTAATAACATTTTTAATCCTAATTTTACACATTGACACACAATTGCAATATTGACAAATCAATGTTCCTAAATTATTCAACAATTTCTCTCGAGTAAAGTTAAACATATTCTCATATATGACCTAACTATGTTTCTATGATGGATACAAATATACAAGAATGCATGAGTTTTTACATATCCTCTATCGGACCTTATGATGATTTATATATGTCGAGTTTATTTTCCTTCTCTCGAATGTATAAAATAAATTACCAAACTCACATAATTATTGCTAGGGATGGGCGCGGGTCGGTTCGGTTCGGTTTTTTCGGTTCCAGAAATTTTCGGGTATTTAGTAAATGGAACCATCGGTTCCAGATATAATTCTGGAACCGTTCGGGTTCGGGTTCGGTTCGGTTCGGTTCGGTTCCATTCGGTTCTGTTCGGTTCCTACTATAATTAATTTTTTTAACATTTATAATAACACTATATAAATATATTTAGAAAACTTTGTCAGTGCGTCTTGAATAATTAATCCATAATATATTAGAAAGTTTTCACAAAATGCTAACACTTTAGTACTAGACAATATAGATCACAATTTTTTTTTGTTGCTTCCCTCAAACAGTTACTACTCCACTGTTTACCTACCAAAAGGTAACATATAAAAACATCTAACTATGTTCTCCATTTTGAGAAGTAGTACCAAAATCATACATATTTTCTGAAAACATTGTGAGAAGTGAGGCAATCCCAACGTGCTCAGTACTTTCACCGAGTGAATCTGCGTGTGAATATTGACCAGGTTCAATCTTAGCTTTTACAAATGAACGTAATATTTTAAAGTATTAAAAATACTTCCCAACTATGTAATGTAATCATCGATTGCTTGACTTGCCATGTACCATTAAAATGTTAACAATTTCTTGAGTACCATGTAAAGAAAAAGAATCCAGTAACTAGAGCTGGAAATCTCTGTGCGAAGCTCTTGGAAGGCTTAAAAAATTTGTCATTGTAAACACGATAAAAGAACGAAAGCACTGTTAGCGTTAAGAGGGTAAAATCTCACGTCTCTTAAATATGAAAAGAATAATTACGAGAGTACTACAGCTTAGTGTGGGAACTAGAAGGAGGAGAACTTCTTCAAGTTGAGAGAAAATGACTCATGACTGGACGAGAAACATGTTGTGCGGCAGGAATGGACTGGAGAGAGAAGAAGAAGAGAAGACCGAAAATTCTAGGGCTCTTTCCCTTTTATATTTAGTGGTTTTTTTTTGCAATTTTTTTATGTTGGTCGGTTTGAGTTATATTCAATATACTTAAAGCCCAAATGCTCAATTGTAAAAAAAAAAAATTTCGGTTCTTATTCGGTTCTTCGGTTCTTGGTCTAGAACCGAGAACCGAACCAAACCTGTCGGTTCTCGATTCGGATATCCATTCGGGTTTTTAATTTAAGAAAACCCGTTCGGTTCGGTTCGGTTCAGTTCGGTTCCGGTTCGGTTCGGACATTTTGCCCAGCCCTAATTATTGCGCACTATAATCATGGAGAAAATAAGATCATATAAATCATTCAAATATTCCAAAACATATTTTTGATGTCAAGAATGTAAAACTAAAAATTTAAAATCATAATACAAAGTTCATCGTTCCCTAGTATATAATTAATCTAGCCTAACCTGGTGGAGAGAAGAAAATCAGAAAAATAGATGAAGAACGACATCATCCCGATTAATCTTCAATTGAATCTTCGTATTCTTGGAGTTGTTCTTCATGCTCTTGCCTTTTTTCTCTCTGAAAATCTTAATAAAAACTCTCTCTCTCTCTCCTCCCCCCCCTTTTGGACGTCCCTAGAGTTTTAAAAGATGCCCCAAGATTCGTTTCCATAAGAGTTATATTGAAATAAGGAAACTAGAAAATTTTGCACTGGATTGGCCTGGGCGGGCGCCCAGTATAAAATGGGGTGGCCGCCCAACCAATATAACTGGGCGGCTGCCTAGTTATAAATCTTTCGCAATTTTTTTTTTAGCCATTTTCTTCATTATTTCTTCCATATTGGTCATTCATATTAAATTACTTCAATTTTAGTGTTTCAACTTTTACCCAAATGCATATTAGTCCCCAAACTTATATCAATTGGCCGATTTATCATTCTTTCTTTTCCAATTACTTAGAAATAGGTCCAGAACTGAAATAAGATAAAAATAACCTAAATTAAGTAAAATGCAATAATAAAACGATACAAAAGTTTAGTAATATAGCCCCGAATAAGTACAAAAAATGCACTTATCAGCCCTCTTCTCTATTGGGTGTCATGCTGTCACTCTGGCGAAACATAACTAACTAAATGTCCGTGAGGAGAATGGTTCCTTGCGATGTCTTTCCGTTTTGTTAGATAAAGTGAAAGTTGCAAGATACTTCTTTTCTGAAGTTATTTAATATTGTTTTCTTCAGTTTCGCATCTTATATTTTGCTGCAGGATTGCTATCTTGTTCATATTCTCACCGAGATGTCAGGAAAGACATCTATGTTTTTTTACTAGAAAATGTGATGCAACTCGTCTTTTGGGTTACATTCTTTGGAACCTCTCTCCCATTAGAGCAAAAACTTATATAGGGAAGAGAATTGCATGAGACTCGAGAAGAATGGCAGGAAAACTGTAATTACAGGATAAGTCCAGCCCTTTCTCTCACACGAGCAAAAATGAGTATCATTTTTTATTTATATGGAAGAGAATAGAATGTAGGAAAATCATGACTAGGTGATAAATCAACCCAGCCATTCTTCACACTCTATTAAGCTAAATAACTAAATTATCACACCTTTGATCTGTTGGGAATTTAGTGATCATGCACAACGAAAAATAAAATAAATTTCAATTTCCATCAAAGATCTGCTTTGTGTTTAGATAGAAAGTATGATAGAAATTACACCTTTGATGAATTTCTGCAAACTCCTTTACTGATTATCGAACACGAACAATCACGAACTGAAATCCACAGCTGTCCAATTGTTCAACCTTCAATGAAAATCTACATAGGGAACAAAAATGACGACTATTATTTTCTTTTCTTGTGCTAACAATAATAATTATTTTTCTCTTACAGTTTTCAAACCTTAGCACTCTATTAATATAAGTCTAATTGTCAACTTTTGTTAAAATTAGGACTAGTCTATTTTATACTTGTTCATTATTATGCATTTTTTCTCGTTACGGTTTGTAACACAATTTTGATCATTTTTTATGGTATGTGATTTTGCCTTTATTCCCAAAATCACCTAATGTTAACTGCATTATCGTGTATTTTCGATTTTGGTGGCATTCTGTTTTAGACGGGAGCTGTAGTACTTTTGCACAGAACTGAGATATTTGTGTTTAATGTGTTTAAACTATTGATCGTAGTACCTCAAGCTGAATTGATTTCCTAAGCTAAACATTAAGCAATGTGACACACCCACTACATCACTCGAGTGCTTAACGTAAGTTAAGCATCGATATTTAAGAGATCAATTCTAGTACCTTAAGAGCTATTTTATCTTTATTTTCTTTGTTAGTTTTCTAATTTGAAATTTGAATATGAAATAAGATATTTGATAGTTAATTAACGGCCAAAAATAAGTTGCCTAAGCCTGAATACATTTCAAAAAGTTTATTGGTGCAGTACCGTCCAACGTAAAGACTTATTGTCAAATACCTTCATACAGGGGCGGACCCACGAAGGGCCCAGCGGGGGCGGCCGCCCCCACTGAAAAAAAAAAAACCAAAATTTTTTTTTTATTTTTTTTTATTTTTTTACAGTTTTTTTAGCTTATTTTCTATCTCGAATGCAGCCAGGATCTAGTGAAACTCATGTTTTGTATATAATCTTTTTCTCTTTAATCTTGTTACATGTTCTTCAATCTCATAGAGTTGGATGCTTAAATTTCCTTCCCACTTGAATACAGCTTGCCAGAAGGGCTTGGAGATGATTTGATAATTGAAGTCCACGATTCGAAAGGAAAGTATTTTGGCCACATAGTAGTTCAGGTGGCTAATATTGCTGAAAAATTGGTATGTTATGTAAATCTCATTTTGACCATCTGTGATTGCAAAAAGTATTGCATGGTCAGAGTGAATATATTTGTGGGTTTGATGCAGAGTGAGAGGCTTCGTTCATGGCCTATATAGTATGAACTAGTTCGAAAAATGCAACTAAATCTAAACTATTCAACAACTCCCAAAAAAATTTTTCGAGGGCGCTGCCCCCGAACCCCCATAGACCCCCACCCCTTCAACTTTGGACCCCCCTACTTTAGCAGGCTAGCTCCACCTCTAATCTCGCCCCTACTCAAAAATTAATCTAGGTCCGCCCCTGCCTTCATACCTTTTCAAACATAGGCATGTGACCTCTGAGGTGCGAAATTTTTTCTATCTTTTTCAATAAAATCTTGCGAAATGATAAATATACAATCCAATTTAAATAAAAAAATAAATAAATAACTAAAGTGAACTGTAATCCCAATTTTTTTCAAAAAAGAAGTGTAAACGGGTCTTAAATAAATATTTTAAAAATAATAAAAAAAGAATCTTTTCTCTCCCACCTACCTCCTCTTCCCACCACCACCACAAGTGTGATTATTCCCTGTGGCTCGTCTTCTGCACCGGCTTTATGGGCACAAATGGGGTTTTAGCCACGGGCTTCCCCTCAAAAAGGCTGTTATAAACCAAAAACCATGAACAAAACCAAGGGAAACTGCTCCGCCAGATTTAAATTTGAACATGGAGAGGTCTTGACTAGATTCCTTTAAGGATGATTCAAAAACCGGTCGTTTTCTTGATTTCGGTGATTTGTATACAGATATGTTTACGACAAACATGGTATGTAATGAATTTTTTTTTTTTTTTTTTTTTTTAATATGATCATAAATTTATATACAAATATTTGATGATACACATATGTTTACAAGTAAAGAGGATTGATTATGTTAAAACTATTAGTACGAGACATAACATGATTGTTGTTATGAAAAAGTCCGACTTAGGCCAAGTTGGGATAAAACCAAGAATTGATTTCCCATGTGGAAGATATAGGCCGTATAGGTGTTGGAATACCAACAAAAAAAATGAAAAAGGGAGGAGACAGAGAGCTATCAGAACCAAAAAAAAAAAAAAAAAAAAAAATGTGTGGATGCTTGTTCGCTTTGAGTGGAAGAAAATTGATAAATGATGATTATTGGGTATTGAAAGTGAAACATGAGAGACATAATCAGGATATTGCCTAGAACCTTGAAGGACGTTCATATGTTAGACTAATTGAGAAGTAGGACCAATGGGATACCTTTATGCATATGTCGAATTTGTTAGGGCTTTCAACATCTATAGAAGAGTACAAGCAAAATCTAAATCTCTTAGAATCCAATTTCCGACAGCATCCAGAAGCAATCAATTATGTTATGAATTCATGACTTCTTCAATATAAAGATAAGTTTGTGGCAACTAGGATTAATCTACACATGCACCTTGGAAACACGACGACTAACAGATAAATTTACTTATTTTATGATTTAGTATTAGTTAGACAAATGATGCATTAATTTCATTTATAGTTGGACAATTCAAAGTACTGATTTAATATTAAGAATTTGTTCTCATATATGCTAAAATTACATTATTCAAGAAATCGGCAAAAGACGTGATAAGCTTGAATGCTATGATCATTTTTCTATTTTTTTTCATTAATTTTTGGATGCACCTTAGGGCCCGTTCTGTAGGAATTAAAATCAGATTAAAATTGAAAAACTAGCCGTTATTGTTGACTTTTATTAAATGAGTAAGACTCAATAACGACCATATTTTCAATTTTAATTGGATTTTAATCCATACCAAACGGGGCCTAACAAGTCTAAGTAACCTGAAAGAAGGGGAACAAAATATGTTGACTTTTGATAAAGTCCTCGGCTGAATTTGCACATGCAAAAGACACGCTACAGGTACAGTAGATGAATTCAAATTCTTGTAGTAAGGGTAGGTGGGGGGGGTTTTGTCAATATTTTAATTCACATGGGGTGGCCGAATTCAAATTCTTGTAGCAAGGGTAGGTGGGGGGGTTTTGTCAATATTTTAATTCACATGGGGTGGGCCACCCCATGTGAGTGAAATTTAAATTCATGTGTGAAATCCTGTAAGCACATCTTTTTTCAAACTTAAGAGGCACTGAGGTTATTCCCAAGGTAATTTTGACATATCACGAACAAGAATGTGCATTATTGGAGCTAGAACGTACAAATATTAAAGCTTCATTTGAAAAGAGCTTGAGGATTGTGCAACATAATTTATAACCTACCTTGTTTAAAGATAGGGATGTCAAAAAAACTCGTCAAATTCGATACTCGAGGGGTCCCGTCCCGAACGGGATAGGGATTACATGCTTAATTAGGGGTGGCAACGAGCCGAGCTAAGCCGAGCCCGAACAAAAAAAAAAAAAAAAAAAAAAAAAAGCTCATACCGAGCCCGAGCTTTTTTGGACCAAGCTTTTTTGGGTCTGAGTCGAGTCCGACCAAAAAAAAATGAGTCTTGGCTCGAGCTTTCGTCCCGAGCCTTTGCGGGCCGAGCCGGCTCAGTTTTTTTTTTTTTTTTTTTTTTAACTTAAAGAATTTAAATTTTGCACACGTGTTATAAATTTTAAAAATGTAAAGTTTACATTATAAACCATCTTCCTTTATCCGGGTTTGGGACCGGCTACAATTTAGGCGGAGTTAAAACTGTACACGAATAAAATATTTCGTGTACAATTTTTATTGATACAAAAAAAATTTAAAAATTACCTTTGTTTTAAACTAATCAATTTAAAAACTTGCAATATCATAGATGCTTGAATTTGCTGTAACTCTTCGGCCATTATACTGTCAACTTGTTCTTGAAGGCGTAATTCCGCACATTCTCAATCCTTCAAACATATTAAAGCCTCCAATATATCTTCTTTTAGTCTTGATCGTTCGTCACATAAAACTCGACCACCTAAACTAAATGCAGCCTCCGATGCTACCGTAGACACCGGAGGTGTTAGTAGATTGCGAGCAATTTTTGATACAATTGGATATTACCTTTCGTTACACCTCCACCATGATAAAAGATTAAATTCCTCTAATTGTTGTGGTTGTAACATACTACGAACGTCCACGCACATATACCTAACTAATTCAAAGGGAATTTCAAGATTTGTACCATTGACATCTACTGCTTTAGATATTGACGAACTAGAATTAAATGAGGGAACACTAGTATTGGTCTCTAAAAAATTTCAAAATTTTTCTGCATTTGTTGATGTATTTTTTGAAAAAGAACTTTGGGTAGTAGAACTACAATGACTATTTTTTTCAGCGTAATAGTTATACATTTCACATAACATAGATTCTATATGCACATGTGATAATTCTACATTTATGAAATTTGAAATCCCCTTTATGGTAGCTTTTGTGTCAGTTAAATTAAGTCGAGTGTCCATCACTGAAACTAATAAAAATAAAGAGGGTATCTCTTCTCAATATTTACGAAATTTTGCATCTATAGAATAAATTACGTCAACAAAAATTGTCAAACTTCTATATTTTTTAAATGCTTGTGTAATATAGAAAAAATGTTGTAAAACAAGTAAAGACGTAGGATAATAAACACCGCTACATTCTTTTGTGGTATCAAAAAAGGTTTTAAGAAATTTTTCACTTGAAATGCAAGAGACCATTCTCAATCTTCTAAATTATGTTCGGGTTCATATATATGTCTACCATTTTAATACATTGAAATAACGTTATCATAATTTTCACACGAATGTAACATAAGATATGTAGAATTTCATCTATGTGATACATCAGTGACAAATGATCTCTCTTCTAAGTCATACACTGCACATAAACTGTTAAATGCTTGCTTTCTTGCTGGTGATATAGTAATAAAATTAATTGATTGCCTAATTTTATCTAAAGGTGATTTTATATATTACAATCCATCTTTTACAATCAAATTAATAATGTGACATACATAACGTTGATGAAAAAATAAACCTCCAAATGTAGGGTTCAAATCATCAATAAATTTTTCGATAACAACTTTGTTTACACTAGCATTATCAAAAGTAAAACTTCGAACCATTTCTTGCATACCATATTCTTATATAATATCTTTTAAAATCATGATATGTTAGTCGCATTATGAGGATATTCTACACATCTGAATGTAATAATTGTTTTATGCATAATTCATAGGTGATCAATGTAATGAGCTGTAGCAACAAGATATCATTTTTTATTAACATCGATCCATAAATCAGAGGTAAATGATATAACACAATCAAAAGTTTTTAGACTTTCAACAGCAATTTGTTTTCTTCTGTTATATAATTTTATAGCATCCGAACGAAGAGTATTTCTACAATAAGAATTATACCTGGACTGGAGATAATTCTGCACAAGACGAGTAAAGTGTTCCGACTCGATCATCTTTATCGGCATCTCTGCTGCAGTCACGTATGAGGCCATTCCTTTACGAAATCTTTCATGTGAATATACAAAAGTGGATAAAGTGGAACCGGAACCGGTAAATGTTAGTTCGGTCTGTTTCGGGTCAAGACCGACTGGTTTCGCTTTGCAACTTCATAAAATGTGTCTATTTAAATACGATGTGCTCGAACTTGACTTCCAACTAAGTTCTTTACCACAATAATTGCAACATACTTTCCAAATATCAACTCCATTTTGAATCCCAACTTTTTTACGAGTCATATGTTGCCAACAATCAGCAGACTCTTTTTTCAACCTTTTAACTTCGAATACTTCCTCCTCTTCGATATCTTCCAAATTAATTGGAATATTTTGATACGCATCGTTCCCCGATGGAGTACTCGAACTACCTTTAAACTGATTAATTTCATCACTGGTAAAGTCCATGTGTAAGTATTATAATAGAGGAAAATTGTAGTAAAGAATATAACCAAATGTGTAAAAGAAATGGGAGAGTAGAATACAGAATATTGTAGTAAAGAATATAGCAAAATATGTAAATTGAAAATAAGAGTTAAACAATTGGAGAGTAGAATATTGAATATTGCATAAAGAGTTAAGCAATTGGAGAGTGATATGAAATTATAAAATTTTTCTCGTATTTATAGACAAAAAAAAATGTTCATTTTTTAAAATTTAAATTTTTTTTTTTTTGCGTGCACGCAAGTAAACTGCCGCTACGGCAGATTCAAATCTACCTGCAACAGCAGGCTAAATTTTAAAAAAAATTTAAATTTTTTTTAATCATATGTGCCACGGGCCATTTGGGCCCGTGTGGCTCGCCGGCCCGGACTCGGGCCAAGGCCACTAAATGGGGTTCGGCCCGAGCCCTGAGCCGTGCGAGCCCACGATCGTTTTTGCCACCCCTATGCTTAATCGAGTATTTGGATCGTGAACAGGGCGAGTGACCAAGTACGGGTAACAAGTACCTTACCTCGCTCAGTCTTGTTTAATCTTTTATTTTTTTTTTAAGAATTCAATACTTTAAATGAAATATTCTACAAAATTTCATTAATTCTAATAGAAGATGGCAATTAAGGTTATCTAAGAAATATGACAAACAATAAAAGTCTTAGTTTACCAAATATATTTGAATAATTTAATTTTTAAAAATAAATAAATTAATTAAAATATTTATTATTGTCTCACTTTATTGAACGAGGACAATAAAATGAATTATCCAAAACTTAAAAAGAACAAAAAATTAAAGAGGTAGTAAACGGGGCAATGTTCTAGTGCTTGCCTTAAACGGGTAAAAGGGTGAAAAATTATCCAGCGGGGTGAGGGAGGTACCTTGACTTGCCGTGTTGCCATCCCTATTTTAAGAGCTTAGGGGATTTACATCAAGAATTGCAATGAATTTGATATTTCAAGAGTCCGAGTCCGAGCCCAAGCTAGTTGATGATATAGGGATTGGCAAGGTATCTTGTGATGTGTTATACGACAAACACAAGGATTACCATGTGCCCGTGAGATTTCAAAGTATAAGATAAAATCTTAGCCCATTCCTTTATCAAGAGTACACTCTTGCTAGAAGAAACTTGGTCTCTCTTGACAAGGGTAACACATATGAGATTAATTGTGCATCATTATTTTTGATGATTGAGAAGCGTTAGTGAGATAATAATAATGATCATGTGAATGTACAAATTCTACAAAAATTGAAACTGATTGCTAGTTCGAGTACCACATCATTAGTTGAGCCACAAGTCAAAACTAGGACAAAGGGTTGTCCATCTTCAAAGATAGATGTATCTACTCGTCGAGACCCATCGTATTTTGAGTTAGTGTTATCTGGGCAAGACAATATGTTACAATAATTGGATAGTTCCATTACGCCTTTAAGTCAGCCTACACTATCAAACTAGTCTCCAATTCGGCAAAAATAAATGGTGTATCGAGCACGTGGATCAAAGTCCATGGCTTACTTTGATTTATTTCCTATTCGTTTGAAACTTTACATAGTTGGTGTGAAGGATGTAGCTTCAGATGGCAATTGTGATTTTCGAGTTGTGGCTAATGTTGTAGGTATGGGTGAAGATAATTGGTCTTTGGTTAGAAAAGACCTAATAAAAGAGCTTAAATCTCATTTAGATGATTACTCTAGACTCTTTGGAAACGATGATATGGTCCATGAGTTGATTCATTCACTTTTCATTTTCATGGTTCTGTGAGTCGTGAGTATTGGATAATCATGTCGAATATAGGTCATGTTATTGGTTCAACATACAAGATTATTCTTGTTCACTTGAGCCAACATCTTACATTTCTCCCACTTAGGGATGAGCCACTTGAAACCGCATCTTATAGGATTGTTGCAGTTGCATTTGTCAGTCAGTGATGGCAAAAAAAGGTCATGTCCCGTCCTAACAAGTTGGCGAGGCAGAGCGGGGATCACTGCTCTATCTCCGGTCACGGGGCGGGGTGGGGGTGCCCCGCCCCATGAAGAATTAAAAAAATATTAATTAAAAATTACAAAAAAAATAGTTAACTGAAAAAAAAAAAAAAAAAAAAAATGGGGCAAGCACACGCCCCCACCCGCCTGGGGTGGGGTGGGGGAGTGGCAGGGCGGGTGCCATCTTTATTGTCAAAGGCTACCATTTTGTCTCAGTAAATATCTATTAAATTAATTAAATTTTTAAGTAACTAAATAATATTTGTACTTATGTTTTTCAATGTAATCGAGGCAAATTGGCATCCTAGTCGACCAATGCCACCTATTGTTGCTTGTAATTGGTACAAGTACCATCATCCATAGGGCAGGGTTACACCTTATCATGTTAGGACGCAATTTTTTTTGTCCCTAGTAGAAAATATGTAGTTATATAAGAGATAATTGATTTGGATACACTATAAAAACAATTAATGATAACACTATTACTATTGTTGGACAAGTTGTGACATGTTAAATTTTAAAAAAATTGATTATCGATGTTTCAAATTTGTGATTGATTCATGTACTTGTGATCTTTAATTTATTTAATTTTTGTTCGCTACTATTTAATTACCTATCATATTATGTTTATCCGCATGGATTTGGGGCTTAATTTTGAGTCACATTGATGATTTATTTACAAATTATATCTAATATATGATGTGTTCTACTTGCTATTAACGTTAATCCATTTGTCTAATTAAAAAATAAGAAATTTGGGCATGTTAAGCCTTTTTTATCTGAATATATGATGTTTTTCTACTTATAATTTTGGATTTAAGCATACCACAAAGATATGATTGAAGCAAACCAATCATAGTCCAAACACGATGAATTCCAAATGTTACTCGGTATACTTTATCCAGAGACAACCCACCCTCCTAATTTGGATGTGAACTGTGCTTATCATCACACACATGAACACAAAGTCAGTTTAATACCAGAATTATCTACCAAATGGAAGTGAAACTAAAACTTTTAAAGAAACTACTGGAAATCAGCATTAACAACAAGCAGCACTACTGGAATTCAGACATGATCATCAGAACACTGAATTAATGACAAAATCTCGTTCTAACTCCATCTGATCAAGTTCAACAATACACCAAATTAACTTCCACTTCACACCATTCAACTGTTCAACAATACACCTAAACTCCTCTAAATTTTTATACTCTCTTCCAACCTCAAGCTGAGAATCTAACTTCTCCTTCTCTGGATCATAAACCAGGAAATGATAAGTGTTTTCTTCATTGGAAGAATAATCGGTGTGCAAATCCTCTTCACTTAGGCAGTAGGCGTCATCTGATCCTAACTCTTCTTCCCCAATAGCCTCAAGTTTGACGGTGGGGTCTGCATTCAATCCAACCAAAATCTGCTCGCTTGCATTATTGTCAAAACTGAAAACCATCATCGTTGACATCATCGTCTGAATCATTCAAATGACATTCGTCTAACTTTACAAAGGGCTATAATATAGAAACAAGCATATTATGAACTTCTAAAAAGGAGTCCCTTTTTTCCTATTTTTGGTGCCTTGAACTTTTTTCTTATCCACTAACATAAAATTTTAGGCGCTCTGGGCTGTTATAAATATGAATACTTCTAGGTGTGACTGGCCTAGTATGAAGTTTGTGAAGTGTTAGGGGAATACATGGATCATCAGTGTATGGTAACTTAAACAATTGATAAAGGCTGCTGGTGTGTTTACTAATAAATCTCTAGTACATTACCACCAAAATTTTGAGCTTTATGGGTGCATTTGTTTTAGCCGCAGTTTGGTGGCCTTAAAATTTTAAAAACATAATTATAGCCCATGTTTGAGCCACATTCTCATTTTTCTACTCATTTTCAACCACACATTTATGAATAAGATAATATTTTCCATCACATCAATAATTTTTCCTTCTTTTTCAACCACATATTCACCCTTACATCACAAAAACAAAATGTTTTCTCTCCTAAAAAATGTGCATCAAACTAGAGATGGCAAAAAAACCCTCTCCGCCCCGCCCCGACGGGTTGGCGGGGCGGGGCGGGGCGAGGGTGCCCCGCCCCGCCTAGTTAAAAAAAAAATAAAAAATGAACATTGTTTGTTTAATTTTGGACATTGTTTATTTTCATTATTTGATTTGGATATTGATGTAGTTATTTTAAGTATTGTTTACTTTGGATTATAAAATTTTGAATTTGTATTTAATTGGAATTTTTTGGTTAAAAAAATAAATAAATAAATAAATAAATGGGGCATTAAACGGGGAAAGAATCCGCCCCGCCCCGCCCCGTTGCCATCACTACATCGAACACACTCATAATAGTATTTTTTTGGATAATGTGGTTAGAAATTAGGAAAAAAAATTGAGTTTACATGTATAATATTTTATTGTGTGAATGAGTGATTGAAAATGAGTATGAGAAATAAATTAAAGTACACTAAAGAGAATCAAATATATGCTTTAATTTGGTGAAGGGTTGGCTTATAAAATTACTTGTAAAGACAGAAAAAATTATTAGAATCATGCTATATTATGTACATCATATTTGATGTCATTGTTTACGTTATGTCACGTGGCAACGAACCATTTGCCAATTTAAAAAAAAAAAATTGTTTTTCCTTCCATTTCCTTTTGAAAATGCAAAATGGGTCAAAAAAGATGTAAACCATGGAACGTACACTTAGCCTTATTCAATTACTAAGGCTCAATGCTTTATCTGTCCTTATAAATAAACTTATATGTGAACCTAAACATTCTCTTTGTTGATTAAGTGCATTATGCAGGTGTGGCATGAGTAACAGCAACGGAGTAATATGAATTCCTGAGTCTATGAAACCAAAAATCGCAGGAAACCCAAAGATTCAATCCGATTCAGAATCTAAATCACTTGAAAGGATATGGTCCAACAACAAGGTGGTCTACAAATTCATAAATTGCATACGTAAAAAAGAACATGTGGGTATTTAAAATTTCATTCCACAAAAAAAGTAAAAACTATTCCTTTTTCTATTCTCTCCAAAATTGCTTTCTTCAACACCTGCCATTGGTGGATCACTCCTGTTCCTCTACCCAAAAAACGAATTTGGTACTTTTCTGGGGCTTAATTGGATTGTCTTGTTTTGGTTGAGGAATCAATTTGGAATTTGCTCAAGTGGTTTGGGAAAATTAGAATTTTGGAATTGGGGATGAAAAATCGTGTGTGAGGATGATGGGAAACACTATTTCAATTAATTATTTTTGGAGTAATGGTATTCATCCCCAGTGTATTTATAAACACAGTCTAGATGACGTTAATGTGAAATTAAATGATATGTGTCATCTAGACTGTGTTTATAAATACACTGGGGATGAATAACATTACTCTTATTTTTGTCCACGTATCGTAGTTAATGGCGTTTCTTGACTCATCGAATTTTCGTCGTTATGTGTAATTTTTATTTTTTTTTTCTCAGGTAGCCGAATGGAATCGACATGGGTGATGAATATGTAATTTTGTGTAAAAGTAAGTGAACAGCCATTAATTTTTAAGTGATCAAATAATAACCAAAGCCAAATATTAGTGATTGATAATTTAATTAACTCATGATAAGTTCCACAATAGATTAGCATTCTTTCGATGAATTTTTGAAGCTTTTTCCAGTTTTCTTTTTCAACCTTCTGTATCTAAATTCCAATGCCCTTTTACTCTTCGGAATTTCAGCCCCGCTTCGATGGAGAGAAGTGGTGGATGGGGTTGTAAATGTTTTTGAGAACATAAGTAGTTTCTATTTCAAATTTTAGAGATAAGGGTTACTATTTCAAAAATCAGATGTTAATTAAATTTTATTTATTAAATAATTAATTAAACCTAATTTATTAATAAGGGTTTGTTGTGGTGCATTCCACCGTGCCACTCTGATGGTGCCTCTTATGGGGTTGGGTGGGACGGAGAATGGAGAGATATAACTAGAAAAAGAAAAAAAAAAAAGGGAAAGTAATTAAAGTTTGAAATGAAATTTGTTGGGGATAGATGGAGGCAGGGTTGGTATATATATTAATTTAAATATTATAATATAATTATTATTATTGAATTATTATCTGATTTTTGTATAAACAAATCTTAAATCTGATTTTTGAAATGATAATTTTAAAAAACCGATTAGATGTAATTTCCACTTAAAAAATCTATCTTCTCAGGCTTTTGCAATTTTGCTTTTTTTTTTTCTTTTGGTGGAAATTGCATTATCATTCTCAAGCTTTAAAGTTCGTTACTAATCTGCCCTCAATCTTTTTTAGCACCGGACGTCCCAATCTTTGACTTGCAAAATATGTCCCCCTGTTCATTTTTGCTGTTAAATTCACATATAATGATAGAGTATCTTGTAAGGATATTTATAGACTTGAATCCTTCAAAATCTACTCAAATATTCCAATTATGAAATCCTTACAAATCCACCGAGTTATTGGAGACTCCTTAATTTTAATCGAATGCATTAAAATTTGAGTCGGAGATGCCTGTATTTTAATAAAATATGAGTTGAGGACGGCTAAAGAAGTTTTGGTTGGTGACAATGTCATAAAAATTATTTTAATAAATTTAACATAGATAAAACTGTCATCTTGAAATAAAATATTATAAGAGATTGAATAATACCTTTAAATTATGTTTTTAATTAAATAAATCCCTTTATATGGCATGATATCTTTCTATATATAAAAAGTGGCTATGAAACAGAATTTCTTGGTTTAATGGAAAAACTAACGGAATTTCTTGTTTTAACGGAAAACTTATAATTTTAGGGTCCAACTTGAATTTTTTTAAAACCTTAGGGGTTAAAACTTAAAATTTAACTCTAATTCTTAAATTGCAGCCAAGGACCTTAACATATCAAATTTACACAAAAAGTTCCCGCCTCCTCAACTCCCAAAAATCGAAAAAACATTTAATCTTTCATGACTGAAAAAACCCAATGTTATCAATCCGGCCCGGCCGGCTCGACCAGAAAAATCGGGAACCGGGCCAAATCATGTCCGATTTTTGATTATTTTCAAAACCGGTTTAAAGTTAAAACCCGTCAAACTGGTCCCGATTTTCGATTTTTTTTTTGGGAAAAATTCATGGATCAGGCTTTATCTTTCATGAAATAAAAAATCAGGCCCAAAGGTTTAAATTTACAAAACTCAGGTTTTTCATTGAATTAATTAATTATATTTTACAATTAATTTATTAAATTAAATATTTAGCTGATGCACCCCACTCCACCCCACCCCACCCCACCACTGTTCCGGCTACTACTCCGTCGGCCGGCGACAACTCCAATGATCGTTCTCCGACCACGCTTAATTCCGGCGACTATTTTCCGGTGACCGTTGACCGCCGCTTAATTTCCGATAACTGCTCCGATTCAAAGGTCACATATATATTATTAAAGGTTACAGATTATTTTGAGGTCACAAATGAAAAAATTTATAGGTCACAGATTTTTAATTGGTCACAAGTAAGAAAATTTGTTGGCCACATATTATATTTGGAGTCACAGTTAAATAATTAGTCACAGAGAACTATATAGTTGGTCACAAATTGATATAGTTGGTCACAGATCGACCAAATTGTTGGTCACAGAAACTCTTGGTCCCTCATCTCATAACACCAACAATACTTGGTCACAGATCGACCAAATTGTTGGTCACAGAAACTCTTCGCCCCATCCGCCCGACGCCACCGCCACCGCTTACTTGGTCGCAGATCGACCAAATAGTTGGTCACAGACACTAGCTAGGTCACAAACACCAAAAAAATCGCCACCGAACAGTAGTTAGGTTACCGACATAAATAAAACCCACCACAGTTTAATGTCCAAGTCACAGACACCCAAAAAACCACCATCGCTGTTCACCCCACCACGACAATAACAAAAAACAACAATAATAAGCCATCATCCCCAGTTGCAGGCTAAAAAACAATAAACCAATAAACCCAACTTCCATTAGCTACTCAACAATTACATAAGAAACACACAAATGATACAAGGCACAAAATCGCCAGAGACATACCACCCTCGCCGGAGAACTACCACAAAATTGCCGGAGGGGGGAGGGGAGGGAAGCTTCGCCGTCCCTGCGACGCTGCTGAACGGCAGCAGCGTCGTAGCCGTTCATCAGCGTCACAGGCAGCGACGCGCTGCCTGTGACGCTGCAATTCGCAGCAGGTAGGGGGAGGGGAAGGGAACGTCGCTGCGACACAGGCAGCTTCGTCGCAGGTAGCTTCATCGCGGGCAAGCCGTTCAGCAGCGTCACAGGCAGCTTCGTCACTGCCTGTGACGCTGCGATCCGCAGCAGGGGACGGGAGGGGAGGGAGAAGGGAAGGGCAGTGGCGGTGGTGGCGGTCGGCGTCGTTGGCGGCGGCGGCGAGAGGGAGGGTGGAAAGAATGAAAAGGATTAGGGTTTGGTTACGTTTTTATAGTTAAAATAAATTTGGTGGGGATAGGTAGTGGGGTGGGTATATAGATTAATTTAATTTAAAATATCATTATTAATATTAATGGTAAAAATTAAAACCTGATTTTTGATTAAAAAAAGTATAAACCTGATTTTTTAAAAGTCAAAAGTAAACACCTGGTTTAGTGTAATTTCCTCTTTTTTTTTTTTGGTTTAAAAATTTTTAACTTCATAAATGGGTTTCAAAATTTATTTAGAATTCTAAGGCCCATTGAGAAGTAATGGATGTCATGCTCATTTTATAGATGCACTTCTCTCCAAATGTTTCATAAACTTCAAATCTGGGATTGTGTTTTTTATACATGCTCTTAACTTTAATAGTTTTATAAACTTCCAATGTGGAATAGTGATATATAACCAAAAAATGTTAAAATACCCATCAAAATCATTTTCAAATGTATGTTTGGCTAATTTGATTTTTAATAACAACTAATTAAATTGTAATATTCACATTCATTCTTTCATTTATTTAATTTTCAAATTTAACTTAAATTACACTTGATTATTAATAAATTAATGTTAGATACCATTTTCTATAAGTTTAAATTATTTTAATTTAACAAAGTAAACTATTTTAACATATTGATTTTTAATTTTTAGTATTGAGACTAATTGTATGATAATGAATCTAATTAGTAAAAATGTATTTACTTTGAATTATTAATATGAAATTTTTAAAAAAATATATATTATTTTATTATTTTTGTATGTACCGATTCAACCCCGATTGAATCTTTTGACCATTGACCCTTCACCTTTTTCGGGTCGGTTTTCAAAA
The DNA here is from genome assembly GCA_019097785.1 of Fraxinus excelsior. Classification (NCBI taxonomy): domain Eukaryota; kingdom Viridiplantae; phylum Streptophyta; class Magnoliopsida; order Lamiales; family Oleaceae; genus Fraxinus; species Fraxinus excelsior. Next base: position 15,627,300 of record CM032641.1, on the reverse strand, counting down.
CACTGGAAAAACCTTAATGGAGAAACTATTCCCCTCTTTTCATGGCCGACGCCCCCAACAAACCGTAGTGATCGGGGGTTGGGGTGCGGATGTGCTTGCCCATCATTTTATTTGGATTAACCATGGGCGCAATAATCATCTTTTTCTCTCGCACAAGCAATATATGGAAACATCCAATTTAATCCATTCAAATCCAGCAATCAATTCATGAGAAATGCTGGACTTACAGGCTACTGTTTCACAAAAGCCTTACAGAAAATAAAAAAATCGGCCGGTTCGGGAGAAAAGAAATAGAAGCCGTTTCAAAATAGAGCAAAGATGAAGGAAATAGTCTATTTCTCCCATTTCTCACTTGCAGTTCCCGCCCACCTCATATTCCTCCATCTCGAGCACAATGTAATAGGTGAGCTTACTGAGAACGAAGATTACACCTCGCTATCCCACATACCCTCTGTAGACTATAGTTCTATGACAAGTTGTACCGACTTCATATGTGTATTTGGAGGTGAAAAACTTAGAGAGGGATATTTCCTCAATGTAAGTCAGGTGAAATAAATAATGATTGTGACTCTTTTGACATGTAGATACAAAAATAAGAATACGAAGTTAACTGAAGTTTGTCTGAGATGTTAATGTCATTGGATGTTCAAAATATATTTCCATTTGGGGTATCTTTTTCTTGTCATTTGTTTTAGAATATAGTATAATATTATTGTGCATAATATGAACTTTGAGTTTTATGTTTGTGATTTTGGGTTGGAGACGACAGATAGAAGCACTTTATTTAATTATTTATCAATTGCATAAACATTACATCATTAATTATTTAATTAACCAAAAAATTACATCTGTATTAATAACAAATTAATTCTTAAACAAAACTATTAAATATAAATTAAGCAAACGTGCATTGCACGTTGCTTGCACCTAGTTAATATATACATGAGTAAAGCTATTCGATTCAACTGGTGTTTCACTGTTACAGAGATGGCGCTAAGTACCGCTAATATGACTGGCTAACATTATTCTATTCACATGGAGAAAATTATGTTTCGATAGGTACCATAGAAATGGAGAGAGAAAAAATAGGTTTAGGTCTAGACATAACTTTCGAACTGATTGAACCCGACCCGAATCAAATTGAACAAGCCGTTCATTTTAAGTTAAATATCTGAACGGGTATTTAAATGGAACTGACAGATTTTGTTCGATTCTCGATTCTAAACCAAGAACCGAAGAACCGAATATCCCTATCTTAAATAAGCTAAATTATTTTATTTTTTCTAAATAAATTTGTTGAATAATTAATTTAGTCCAAACCCAAAATATGACTTTCCTATTTCTAATTTCCAGCTCAAGCTCAACTTAATCAAATTGACTTAAATTTTACAAAAATATTTTATTTTACCGTAATGTCGTTTATGTCGTTGTGGAGAAATCGAATTGGTTATGCATCTCTTCATTATTGCGAGCTCGTTATTTTCCTCTTCCTATGATTTTAACAATGAAATTTATTATGAACTCAACAAAGAGAAGCACAAAAGATATCATGAGATTATATTACGTTATTTTGTAAGAGTTAAAATTGAACATGTCATTGGTTGAATTAATATATCGTTGTTGTAAATATTAACAAATTTAATAATTGTACAAAACCCGGGAACCGAATGGAATCGAACTGAACCTAACTAAACCTGAATGTTTCCATAATGATATTTGGACCCGACGGTTCCACTTACTAAATGTCCGAAAATTCGATTCGATTCTAAAGAAAATTGAACCGAATCGGACTCTATCCAGTCCTAAATAGGGTAATACTATTTATTTATCTTACGAGTATTTAAAGTGTCGTTAAGTGATTGAACATTATGAGATTTGCATTCTTATATTTAAGACTAGTCTATTGCCCGTGCAATGCACGGGCAATGTCATTTCGAAGGTAATATTAACGTTTAAAAAAAAATATTTATCTCATTTTTTGATGGATTCTTTTTAAGAATTTAATGCATAATGTAACATTTTTTCATGCACTTGTTTTTCTAGAGTTAAGAATTATAGATATTGAACTTTATTATCAAACGTTATGAAAATAGGAATTAATAACGAAAGAACATAATATTAATTGAATGACGAATGGAACCCAATAACATTGACAAATTGCAAAAAAGTTGTAATCTTAGACAACAAAAATCATAAGTAATAAAAGCACATTCTTCCTCCTATCATCTCTTATCATGGGACATGATGTAAAATTTATTTTATATCCTACCAGCAGGTACGAATGTGAGCTAAATAAAAGAACTCTTGACAATTTTTTGTGTTAATTTGGAAAAAAATGTATTTACTAACGTAGTGATGAACTATACTAAATTGGTCTTCAAATCATGTGAGCAGCTCTTATCACTTTCTTCAACAATCCCTTTGACAAGACATCCCGATTGAGTGCTTTCTACATAGGCTTTACATGCTATCAGAATATCACGAGAATGCTTGTAGGAATGTCATATCACAAAGTCCTCGAAATGCTATGAGCAACACAACACAAAACTTAAATCAGTATACAATGAAATCGTTACCCAAAAGGAAATAATAAACTGAAATTAATTACCAAAATATGTAAGGATTGAAATGTCTAATAATAACAGTAGTACATAGAAGGATCTCAATTTCATCTTGCCTTCGGTGGCCGCCTCATACTGTACACTATTGTTTAGAGAGAATGAATAAAAATATTCTCATTGTATGCCATTAAACACTTTTCTCCTGTCGTTGAACCACTCATATTTGCACGTCTAAACTTATTAAAATAGGGCTTAGCATTTAAAAGTAGACCTTGTAACATGTAGCATAGTTGATATATCATGGATCAACTTCTACTTTTGACTACCACTTTAAGTGTTGAGAAGGCTTAGGCATTTTTTGCCACAATTGTACATGTTTTGATTGATGCGAAGTCCACCAGAGTGGTAATGGACTTGCTGTAACAAAAAGTAAGTTAGTATTAATGGAAGACAATGTATTGACATATTCAAAAGTGTAAAATGGGTTGGACACAAAAATATCTAAAACATACAAGTGGAATATTGGGATAGCTTCCAGGAAAGAAGATGTCGAAGGAAAAGAGTCCATCATGGTATGGAGTTTATTCTACTCTTATTATTATAGCCCTACTCTTATTATTATAGCCCTTAAAAGATTCACTCTGAATTCAGAAACATACATAAATATGGTATTTGATAGAGTGGCAGCAAAAATATAAAAGGTGAGGAATAGATTCATTCTAACAAACTCAGCAAAATGATGGTAACACCATTAGTTTGAACAAAATGCATACGGATTATAACTAAATTTGTTCAGATATCATCATAAATTGATCCTGAATATTCAGAGAGCTTACCAGGAAAATCAGATAATATCTTGAAATAAAAAAATGTAGAGTCCATAAATATGATTAGAAGCTCACAGACAAAATGGAAATGGCTGAAATTAAAACGAATTATGGTTAATGGGAAAATTTATACCATGCATTAATAACGATTAGACAAAAAAGTAATAATAACTAACATGTTATCAAGAGTATATGCATGAGAGTTTTTGAAGTTTTCTTAGCTATAGTTACTTCCATCATGGTTGTAACTTTAGAGTACCGTGTTGTCATAAATCCAAGTACGTGTGAAAAATATACACAAATATCATAAAGCCTGAAATATTCCAAATGGAAATTAGTTAGTATAGAAATAAGAAATAACTAAAATCAATAATATAATTATAACAATGAGCGACTAAAATATGCGACAAATATGCGACTAGAAGAAGTTATATTTCTACAAATGAATGAATGAGAGAATTTCTCTGTAGACAACATTCTTCGTACATCTAATGTGTAAATTGTCAGCGCTTGATGGTTTTAGTAAAACCTTTAAAGATTTGCTTGTTTTAGCTCTGACAATGCTACATAAAGTTGACCATGACAGAAAACTAGTTCAGGAAGATACAAACCAACGTAATCAAGTGTTTGACCTTGTACTTTATTTATCGTCATTGTAAAATATGGTCTAATCGGGAATTGAGTTCTTTTAAAATGAATTGAAGTTTGATCATTTTTCATAGGTATAAAAGGAATTCTTGGTAAGAAAACATGTTTTCCACAATATTCACCAGTTGTAATTTCAGCAAGAATTACATTCTTATCAAATTTTCTACAAGTAAGGCGTGTTCCATTGCATAAGCCTTAAGAATGATTGATATTCCGCAATAACATCACATGATAGTTTATCTTAAGCTTCAATTCATGAGGCGGAATACCATTTGGAGTCAAAGTGTTCAAGAAATCTTCCTGTAGGCTATGTTCTGATTTGTCAATTGTTTCATCGAAGCTATAATATGTGAAAATTGTACCAGGAATCTGATCAAGTAAAATTCTGTTAATATGATCAACACATTCATTTCTAGGCGTAAGAATTACTCGATTTCCCATCGTATGTAAATTATCAACATATGCTTCTATATTTGGAAAAACATGATTTATCAAAATTTTCAGAGATGTAATTTCATCCTCAAATGGTACAATTATATTGCTCGGAAGCTGAATGCAGTTACAACTGTATTCGTACTCTGTTCCATTTCCAACTCTAAGAAAATAATCAGAAAATGTAGGATTCAATTTTGCTCGCATGTTCTCAACCAACGGTATATGTGAATACGAAGGCCATAAGTCAGAGAAGACTAAGCTAACTTTTATTATGTCTTTTTTCCTCTCGGTATCACTGGTAAAACTTGTCTGAAATCTCCTCCTAGAACGACCACTTTTCCACCGAAAGACAAATTACAATCAGTAATATCTCTGAGCATTTTATCAACGGCTTCAACGGCACAACGATTCACCATAGGTGCTTCATCCCAAAGTATTAATGTAGACATTTTTAACAAAGTCCCTAGGGGCCGAGTTGGTCTTACGAACAGAACTAGATAAACTTCTCACCAACTGTGTACCAGAGGAATTTTAAATCTTGAATGAGCTGTTCGACCTTCAGGTAAAAGAGACGCAGATACTCCAGAAGATGCTGTAGCTAAAGCAATTAAATTTTGAGACCTTACACCTGTTAGTAGAGCTTTATATAAAAAAGTTTTGCCCGTTCCTCCTGGACCATCGATGAAATATATCTCACTTGATTTGGAATTTACTTTTTTCATAATTGTATCATACACAAATTGTTGTTCATTATTTAAGCTTGATGTATAGACATAGCCTCCTTCTATATTCAAATTTGTTGTCTCATCTGCAACCATTCTTCTCAACCTTTCATTTTCACCTATATGTACACTGAATGATACTATTTCATAGTCATTTATGTTTTTACCCGATGATTCTAAAATAGAATTGATGTCTTCTAAAACTCGTAGTTCAGCAGCCCTTGAATGTATATTTTCATATACATAATTATCGATCATATAAACTTTAAATTTATCCCACAGTAATTTTGGATGATCAGGGTTGCAAAGCATAAGAAGTGTAGCAAAAATACGTCTTAAAGAAGTAGACATTTTATAAATAATAGTTTCAGACAGACATTCTTCACAATGATTGTCTCCGCCTAACAAACTGTGTAAAAGTGCTCATTCTCGATATGTTTTAACAGTTACTTCATTCAAAGTTCGTAAATCATGAAATGATGTTGGACCTCGAATATGATTGAGAAGAACGCGTAGGAAATATCGTTCTCCTTCAGATGGATTCGCTGCGACAATTCGTCCTATAACAACGTATTTTTTTCTGGGAGTCCAAATCTTCTTAGTTGAGTTCCAAACAAAATGGGTTGGAAAATCTCGATACAACAATGTACGCGCAAATTCATTTGCTTTATTTACCTCAAAAAACTCTGTCAACATTGTTCTTTTCGTATTTTCATTGTCAATAATAGTAGACAAATCATCTTCGTTGTCATATCTTACTTGTTGATGATTTTCGATATGAAACTGTAAAGAATAAACAATTGGATAAATTTCCGCCAAATTAAACGAGAAAATCCTCCACATAGCTTCAGGTAGACATATCCATCTAGCAGATTGATAAGAAGAGATTTCATTGGTTTCTTTTCCTGTTTCATTTGTGGAAACTGAAAAATGAATACGATCATGTCCTTTATATACGTATTTGTACAAATATTTTATAATTTTAATAGAAGAACATACTTCAACATTAATGTGGCAGTCAAATTTTGCGCTCAAATAAGGATTATACGGTACAACACATCGATTGTCTAATGTTTGGCCTCTAACTTTAATAGAAATACCATTATCACGACGTTTATACAAAGGATATGAGTTATCACCGAATATAATAGTATTACAATAATCCCTAGGATATTTATATTTTTACAACAATTGTTTCCTTCCATACATACGTTTTTTGATTAAGATTTCCACAAGGCCATGCATATTATGTTTCACAATACAGAATGAAGATAGGATATTCATTTTCATTAGGAATTTCACAGCAAACTATCTTATCAACATCTAGAGCAAACAAATTTTGTGACCGTATTTAAAATTAACAATAAGGTGCATGAGGAAGTCCCCCCTTTTTTTTTTTTTAATTCAATAAAATATCATTTGCAAAAACACCTGGGCCTCTAACATATTTTTTCTTGTAGAAATCATTTTCAACTCTCCTAGTTTTGCTCTAAATATACGCACAATTAGATCAGGTCGATTTTTTGAATCTCAATCATTGTGTTTTAAGCTCTTGTTTAATCTCGGCCAATTTGGATTGCATGTTATAGTCAAGAAGATGTACCCGGTTTTCCCATAACGCTGTACACTAGCCATTGCATCCAGATATCTCCTTAACATATTCTCTAGTCCCACAATGTAAAAAGATGGGTAAAAGAATTTTTTCTTCCAATTTTGTACCCTCCTGTCTCTCCATTTTGAACGCTATCTACAATACCTTGATAAAGTTCAGCTCGAATTTGACTTTGGTTTTTACGAAAATAGTCTAACCGTGCAGTTTCAATCTTCACATACATATCTACAACATCATTTGCTGAACAATCTACCACTGTGAAGTAAAATAGACTTACGGGAAGGCTAATTTGCAATTTATAATGAATAATTTCTCGACAAGAAACCTGTGATCGTTTTTTCATTCCATTAAGCACTGCAGAAAAGAAATTATCATTCAATTAGAACATTGACGATGCAAAAGTTAGGTGAATGTACATAACATAAAATTTACAAACTTGATTTTCCTTTTTCGAATAAATTACAGCTGCAAAGGTAACTGTATTAGGAAATTGAACAGATTCAGAGAAATGTTTAGTCCTTCTACACCTCTCAATGCCTTCATGCCAACTGGATCTCCGTATGGAAAAAGTAGAGGATATTGCAAAGGATCATAGCAACCTATTAATAATGAACTCTATGTAAATCACCAGAATGACCGTATATGGTAATGTCATGAAAGCGAATATTAGTATTTTCATCGTTTTCGACCCATATAGCAACTACTTCAGATGAGGTAGGAGTATTAAATACTCTTTGATCAAGTCCTGGATCGCATCTTATATGTATTTGATGATCTCGTAAGTTAGTCATATTACTTAAAGACCGAAAAAATCTACTATATGGATTTACCTTCAAGATTTCAATTAGAATAGTTAAAGTACATTCATCAAAGTTCTCTGAAATCTTCATGCGATTTTGAATGAAGTGAAAGCAAAGTGGTTATTATATCCTCGTGCAATTTTTTTAAATGCCATATATTTAGATTCTTTAGAAGTAAACAAGTTGTACAATTCAGTGGGTGAATCAGGCATAGAGATATGTATTTTCCCATCAGAACAACAAAACCCTTTACTTTCTCTATAAATTTTTCTTGCACCACAATATTTACAACTATTGCATGTCGGTAATATGTATGCAATCGTTGGTATGTTCAATACATTAAAACAACTTGGTAATGTAAAATTGGAAATATGAGGTATATCGTGGTTTGAAGTAGAAGCCTCAAAATCATGATTCATTATAGGTTGTTGCATTTGTATATCATTCGAATTATTATGTTCAGATGATAGAGGATTACCTATTCTCATACGACGATCATTGCAACCACTTCGAAGTCGTTTTCGTCGATACCTATTTCTTTGATTTTCTTGTTGGCGATGAGACATTGTTTCAAAACCACTCGAAGTATCCATATCAAATAGTTGGAGTCCAAAGTAACCAACAGGAACTAAAAGAATTAAAGAATGTTATTAACATTTTTATACTTTGAAATAAAATAAAGTTGTAGAATAGTTGAATCAACTTCTCCATCACCAGATGGTACAAAAATGTCTATTACAATACTAACAATTTTTGTGGAATAATTGAATTTGAACCATAACTGTACAAAAAAATAATCTTACATATGTTAAAATATACATACGTAGGGTAAAACTAAAATTTAAAATATCAAAATTTGTGAACAATAACTGAAAATATACCTTAAAAAGAGAAAAAATAGTATTCACAAAGAAAACTCGAGAACCAGCAATTTATTACAAATTTATAAGGTACTATAAATAAATAAATAACTATAATACTATATAAACATATAATATTATGAACAAAAATCTAAATAGTTCAGTTAGAGAAACGTACCTAAGATAGAGTAAGATAAAGTGCACTACTGTAGTAAACTATAACCACCAGAAAAAATAATTGGACACTGTATAGAAGAGAACAATAAATATAAATTAGAGTCCACAATTTGTTAATAATAGTTAAATGGTAAATACTATAATAAAAATTTTAGAGAAAAAAATACAAAGGTTAACTGCAAATTGAAGTTTACAAAATTTATAAAAGAATAAAAAAAATATTGTACCTGAAAATAGCACAATTCAATTGATGTTAAAAATTATGATATTTTTACTTTGAGAATGATATCTTGCAATTGAAAAGAAGATTGAAAACAAATTTAATATATAAAGAATTAGGAATGACTAAAAATATAACAAGCAAAAGAAAATCATAATCATAATCATAATCATAATAAAAGTTAAAAATCGAAGTATATGAAATAAGTTACATATTTTTTTGACCGAATGGACGAGATACACCAATCTAGAGGTTCAAGGACAACGCCCTCGACGGGGGTTGAGTTTGGGGCATGAGTTGTGTTGGGTCGATTTTTGCTTCAACCCAAACCTAATCCAACACAACCCAACATGATCGGTTTAATCAAAATTTAATTTAATCCAACCCGTGTAAAGGTTGAAACCCAACACAACCCAATCAAGTATCGGTCTGATTGGATTGGATTGGTCGGTTTGTGACGACTTGTAAACAAAAATTAAAGTAATCCAATTTTCTATTATACTAGTTTGGATAGACAATATTAAATAATAAGTAAATAAATAAATAAAATTATCTATTATCTTATTCAATCATCATTAGTCGAGTTTACAAAGAACAAAGAGCATTTAACATAACATGGAAAACTTATACTACATTTATTGTAGGAATGACGTAAGCCCCTCCTCTAAAATGCACCAAAGTAATTATTTTGACTTAAATTATTAATAAATGAATTTATATTTATAATTTGGTTTTTAACCATTTTCTAAAGGAAGGAAGGAAGAGAAAAAAAAAAAAAAAAATTGACGTCTCCCCGTGCGCGCACGGGGAGACGTTTCTCCCCGTGCACGCACGGGGAGACATCAAATATTATTATTATTATTATTATTATTTTTTCCTTCTTCCTTAGAAAAGGGTTTCGTGAGCGCACGGGGAGACGTTTCTCCCCGTGCGCGAACGGGGAGACGTTTCTCCTAATTTTTTTTTTATTATTTTCTTTCCCATTCAATTTTTGTAAGTATTATTAATTGTTGTAATTTAATTAGTAAAAATTTAATGTTTCCCCACAACTCTTTAACTGTAATGGAAGATACCCACCCCAATAATAATACTAAAATGATATGTTCACAAACTTATTAAATTAACCTAATATGATTCAGAATTTATTGTGAAACATAGAAAAATACTAAATCTACACAAACAAAATTAACTATTTAAAGAAATAATAAAGTAATAATAATATAAACATTATTGTGAAATATAGAGAAATACTAAATCTACACAAACAATATTAACTATACCTAACTACTTACAAAAATCGAACACAATTATATTTATATTTAAAGAAATACTAAATATGCAAAAGTAATAATAATATAAACAAAAATAACTTTTTACATATAAATACTTATAGTAAAAGTTTATGTTCTGCTGCAATATCAAAGCTTCAAAACTTAGTTGTACAAGCTGAAAAACATAATGGAAAACATAATGGAGTAAAATAAATATTTTCATGATTTATAGATTAACATAATGGTATTTACATGCTAATATAAACAAAAATAACTTTTACATATAAATACTTACAGTAAAAGTTTATGTTCTGCTGCAATATCAAAGCTTCAAAACTTAGTCGTACAAGCTGAAAAACATAATGGAGTAAAATAAATATTTTCATGATTTATAGATCAACATAATGGTATTTACATGCTAAACATACAAAAAAAAAAAAAATTAACTATACCTAACTACTTACAAAAATCTTAAACATGGAACACAATTGTATTTTTATTTAATGAAATACTAAACATGCAAAATATATATAATATAATAATAGAAACTAAAATAAATTTTTACATATAAATACTTACAGTAAACAGCGATAAAGACTTACAGTAAACAACAATAAATGTTAAGAAATTCTCGATAATGGAATAAATTTTTCTTCATTAGTTCTCCCATATAAATAGACTAATCTCTTCAGCCGACTACAAAAATTAACCGACCCCAAAAAAAACAAAAGTTATTGAAACTATCAAAAGACGCCTACAATTTTGACCGCCTATGGTTAATGTGATACGCAAAAGTCATCACATTTTTGTTTCACCGCCTACAGTTAATAGTTTTTTTTTTTTTTTTTGGTCATATGAACATCAAAGTCAACAATTGAGGCTGGAAGAATTTCATTTTTCCGCCTTTTTGAAGGAATTTCTTATAAGAGGGAGGATAAATTAGGAAACAAAAATACGTCAGAATGAATAGTAAACTGCGGATTGCCTCTTTTAGTAGAAGAGGGATATACAATCACTTAATTGACATGTAGACGGTTGACAATTGAAAGTGGCATTTATAATAAAAATAATTTAATAATGAAATTAGTTATTTTAAACAACAAAGTTAATATTTTTCTCCGATATCTATTAATATCTTACGCAATTCACTAAAATTTATGATACAGAGCTTTGTTAAAATTCAAATCCATGAAATCTATGAGAATCCATAAATTTTAAGAAATTCATTAAAATTTGAGTTAAGGAATTAAATTATTATTTTCTAACAATAATGTTTATTTTTTTATTTCTTCTACATTATTTTACAACAAAAAAATTCTATCTATATATTAAATTTTGAAAGAAGTGTTTTTAATTATCACATATTGAAATATCTGATTTGAAAATTCGGACAACAAACTTATCAAGATTAAGTCGATTCTATTCGTTTCCAAAAATGACAATTACCCAGGAATTCCTAGTTCTTCACAAAGAAAATTACGAAGTAATAGCCACACGCACTCAAGAAAAGTGATGGTTGAATGAGTGGCCGGATCCGACTTCTAAAATTGTAGGCTTTGGTTCCATATTTCCCCTTAAATTCATAATTTTCTCTTTGATCCATAAACTATATATTCATATTTGGGAAAAGTGCATGGATCATGCTTTTTCTTTCCCAAAATCACAAATCAGGTCCCAAGTTTTAAATTTGCAAAAATCAGGTTTTTCAAAAATTAATTAATTATATTTTACAATTATATTAAATTAAATATTCAATTATAATATAATATAATTAACCCACCCACCCACCACCTCCAGCCCCACCCCCACTGCCCCGGCCACCGTGACTGTTCCGGCGACGGGGACTACTCCGACGACCACTCAGGTGATCATTCCGCCGCCACTTAATTCCGGCGATTGGTCAGATTCCGACCAGTATAGGTCACAGATTTTTAAAATTTGTCGGTCACAGATTTAGTATAGGTCACAGATTTTTAATTTAGTCACGAGTTAAAATTAGTATAGGTCACAGTTTTTTAATTTAGTCACAGAGGTCACATATTTCCAAATTTTAAGGTCACAGTTAAATAGTTGCCACAAAGAACAATAGTCACAGATTGATATAGTTGGTCACATACACCCAAACACTCGTCGCTCATTCCCAAACCACCATCAATACTTGGTCACAGGTCGACCAAGTAATTGGTCACAGAAACTCTTTATCACATCCGCAGCACCCGTCCCTCAATCCCAATACACCCAACAAATAAAAGGTCACAGGTCACAAAAAGACCAAACAGTTGGCCACATACAGTCCGTCCCATCCCCATCCGACCCTAATCCCTAAAACACCCACCAACAACCACCACCCAAACCACCACCAGAGCCGCATGAACAGCACCACCAATAACAACCACCACCACCCAAACCGCCTGCACAGAAATCCGCCCCCACACCCACACACACAGATCTCCCCTGCCGACAGCAAATTGAACCTCCCGCCACACCCACGCACACACACAGCACCCACGCCGGCAACACCCACACACACAGCACCCACACACACACACACACACACACAACACCCACACACAGCACCCGCACCCACGCACACACACAGCACCCACACACAGCACCCGCACCGGCAACACCCACACACAAAATCAGCAGCTTATTTCTTTGCCGCTACTGCCCAAAATCAGCAGCTTCTTCGCTGCTGATTTGTTTGCCCCTGCTGCCCAAAATCAGCAGCTTCTTCGCTGCTGATTTGTTTGCCGCTGCTGCCCAAAATCCTGCTGCTGGTTCACAACGGGGAAGGGGGACAGGGACGGGGAAGGCAGCGGCAACAACGGCATCGCTGCTGCCGTTCAGCAGCGTCAACGCTGCTGAACGGCTGCAGCGATGCTGCTGCCGCTGCTGCTGCGATTCGCAGCGGGGGAAGGGGAAGGGGACGGGGAGGGCAGCGGCAGCGGCAGCGGCAGCTCACAAATCAGAGGGGGGGAAATGGAGGAGACGGGAGGGAGGGGGAGGAGAGAAGGGAGGAGGAGGAGGCGGCGGTCGGAGGGGGAGGAGAGAAGTGAGAGAGTGTGGAGAGAAGTGAGAGGAGGGGTTGTGTAGAATGATAGACAAATTAGGGTTTTAATAGATAAATTATTTAATTAAAATGATAAAAAACCTGATAAATGAAAAAAAAACATGAAAACCTGATTTTTTAAAAGGTTAAACTTAATGCCTGGTTTTTGGTAATTTTCCCTTCATATTTAAGAACAATGCCCATGGACTCATGTCATATACTTAAGGAGGGATTGAACCAGAACTCGACGAGCCCCTACGATCGATTATGTCGGTTTCGTTGGAATTTTTTTTCTGCCCTTGCAGTCGCTCATGTTGGTTTCATCATTTTTTTTTCTTGTATTAGGTGAACGCTCCACTGTCCCTCTCACCTCGATCCGGCACCGTACCAGAGTCTTTGTGAACCAAGCAAGGGAGGACCATCGCGGGGGCTACCTTGGTTTTAACTGTTGGAACAACAACAAAATAATATTTATAACGTGGGGGCAAGAACCAAGACTCATTCCACCGTCAGCCGTAGTAGGTGGGGACTCATCCAGCCTCAAATTTCTTTCTTTTAATTTTCCTTCTTGAATTTTATATTTCAAGTTGTCTACAGGTGTCCATATAATGAATTACTTCCCTTTGATTAGTCAGTTTTATGCCAATTTGAAAGTTATTGAAAATTAGGAATTAGATACAAGTTTCGACCAATGTCTTGTGACAATTAGAACAATAGAACTAGTAGAGTCTTGATCTAGATAATCTAAGATAATTAATTTATGACACTGTCTTAATCCTAATTAAATTAATCTAGATTTATTTATAAATATATCAAGTATTTCCCCATCTCCATCTTCAGCCACAGCATAAGTATTTACGGCAAAGCTACGCATACAGAAATGGAGGCAACAAAAACGGCACACAATAGCAGGGGTGGTCAATTTTTTGCAATATTATTCATGTGGGACCCATCTCCACATGTGAGATTTTCGGTAATTTTCTGTGAACAGCATTCCGTGCGTGTGGAAAAATTCATTTACGGATTCGTCTTTCCAAAATTCCGTTTCATTCTACTAGAGTTCTCCAGAAATAAGATAAGCCACGTTTGCATGAACTATCCTAATCTATACCTATATAAATCCAAAGTCTTATCTAATTTTCGATAAGCCATATTTGCATAAACTATCCTAATCTATACCTATATAAATCCAAAGTCATTCTTATCTAATTTTCTTCTATGACAATGACACGGCTTTGGAATTGTAATTACACGCAAACTCAATTGAAGTATAGGTTATAGCCTTGTATCTATAATATCTGTCGTGGAGTCAAAATGGCCACGAAGAAAAGAAAGAGGAGAGAGTCACGGCGGAGAGAGGAAGAGGAACAGTATAGAAAAAAGAGTTTTCACGGCAGAGAAATGCTTTAGGCATCAATGAACATACTGCTACAACAAATTAAGCTTTATAAGGTCATTGCTTCAGGTGTCAATGAACTTACATTATGTACTAGTTTTCATATACAAGGCAACACACCGTAAAGCATTTCTTCTAAGATCTCTTTGCACACTGTGTAGCTCCAAATGAGAATTTTCTATCTTTAAAAAAAAAAAAAAAACCTTTTCCATTTCACTTCATTATCCCCATCTTATTCTTCGTTGCTAAGAGATTTAACAAGAAACATCCTACTTCATGGGCGGACATAGAACTTTAAAGTTAGGGAGTACAATCGAACTTACAAAGAAGTTTGGAGAAAATTTACAATTGAAAATTTACGTACAAAAAAATCATACTTCATGTAATTTTGCATCCGAAATTTTTCATGAAATATGACTTTTTCAGGTGTAAAATCTCGAAATTTTTTTATATCACATTCCATATAAAATTTCCTAATAAAATGATGAAAATTACATTAAAAGTTTTGTATAACAAAAATAATTAATGTTAATGAAATAATTGATTTTTATTTAAAAAAATAATAATGCGAGTTAGACGTCTTTCTTTAAGACCCTTCTTACCTAGGCCGCCTTACCCACTACATATTGGCCTTGTGCTTTTCAAATAGCTGTGTATTTCATCAATATGCTCCAATCCCTAACTCTAAAACATAGTTCACCTTATGAACCTCTATTTTGGAAATCGCCAAATTATCTCAAATTACGTACATTTGGTTGCTTATGTTTCCCTTGGCTTAAACCCTACTCTAGCAATACAAGAATTTTATCTAAACTAGAATTCTAACAAAAATAAGGAAATTCGCGTCAAAACAGTTTTCCCGGATCCAAACAGCTTTCCGTAATTTAGTCATATATTCCTCTCCCAATATCCGATTAAGGTGATTCAAAATTTATTGGAAAGAATACTTCAAGGGCTACAAATCGTCTAGAAATACAAACCTTCAAATTCAAACATATTTTATGCCAAAAATGGGTCTCAAATTGATACTGAAAATTCAAGTGCTTTTCAACCCGTTTCGGTTTCCGTCCCCAACATGTTACATGACAATTGGCTTATTGTTTTCAATATTATGGACTCCGTTGCTTGAACACGTAAATGACCAGCTTTATCAACTTTTTGAAGTCTCGAACTTGGCTCTACTATCTCTCCAATAATCATCAAAATCTTGATAAATTGTGGCGCACCCCGGATCGTATCACTTTGAAAATTCAGATTTCCCCTTTTGAAACTCAACTATTCCCTTTTGAACAGCCCCATCACCTTTGTTATCCTACCTCGATTTTCATGAAGGATTGGAACCTGAAGAACCCAATTAATACCTAGCTGTCCCCTTCTTCTCTCAATTTTTCTCCACCTTCATAGCCACATGTAATAATTCATCTATCTCCACATAGTGTTGTAATTCCACTACATTCGCTATCTCCCTATTCAAACCATTCATAAATCGAGCCATGGTGTCCTTCCCATCTTCTTCAATATTTGCCCTCATAATCAGAACCTCCATCTCCTTGTGATAGTCTTCTACACTTCGAGACCCTTGATAAATGCCTTGCAACCTTTGATGAAGCTCTCTATAGTAATGACTAGGCACAAACCTCTTCCTCATGATGTTTTTCAATTCTCCCCAGTACAAACAGGTTGCTCTCTATTCCTCCTCCTTGAAGTTACTATTTGATCCCACCAAGTAATAGCATAATCAGTAAATTCAAGGACTGCAATTTTTACCTTATTTTCCTTCAAATAATTGTGGCAATCCAAGATCAATTCAATCTTCTTTTCCCACTCCAAATACGCATCTCGATCACTTATGCCTTTGAATGTTGGAATAGTCATCTTGATGTTGCCCATGTTTCTATCATCTGCATCACGATCCGACTCATTCTTCCATACCTATCTATTTTACCTCGTATTCTTCCCAAGTCAACATCCGCCAATGCATCCTCATCCATTCCATTTCCCGCTTCAATTTTATCTTCAAGATTCGTCTTACGTCACTGCCTACCTTGTCTCATTACATTAGAAATTTCTCTAGAGCGATCCCTTCGTAAGTTAACAAGTAATGCATCTTGCATATCCATCATGTCACCAAACAACCTCTCTTACTGTTCAAACATCTCATTCACCATCCCAGCTTGATCTTAATTCCCGCTTGATGTAGAACTGTCTCTGTCAAACATCTTAATCTAAGATTTTATATGCCTCATGTGTTTCACTCGTGTATCACTCAATATGACTTTTTCCCTCTATTAGTCTCACCACTAGGCCTTTTTCCACTCAATACTTTCACCTAAGCGAGTTTTGTTTCTTTTATTTAAAATCAACTGCCTGTAAATGCAGACAGTTTTATTTTTTTTAACTTTTTTTACTTAACCGAGTTGGTTTGGCTAGCTACTCGGCTGGCTTGGGCCGAGCCCCATTTTAGGGCATGGGACACACCCAAGCTTAGGCTCGTGCTTTTCCGAGCCGAGCCATGGGTGACTCGAGCCGGAGAGCTTTTTTGTCATCCCTACCCTACTCTGGTCATAAGCTTTACTCAAAATCTCATACCTGTAAGTGCATACAAGTGCTTAGATTTGGCTACATCTCGACTTTATATTTCCCATTATGTACAATTCAACAAAAATGAATTAACTTTCCTTCGCTTAGAGCTATCGTTTGAGCCCATCTACACGAGTCTGCCCACTGTAGTCTCACCCCACCTATCTATTGTTCCAATAGATGTGTCCAACCCATCCTCTAATCTAGTCGATGAGTCCTCCCCAAGCCCAATCCATTCACATCATTCTCAACAGCAATCCTTGGATTCAAGTCCTTCACAGACTACATCAACTATTTCTATGAACATGATTACACCCAAAGAATAACGCGGTAATTGTAGTGCAGCTTTGGGGTGTCGTATCCGCGAGGAAATCGAAAATGTTCAAAGTATCAGGAAGAGTGAATTATTCTCTTCAATGTGTAGTGAAACTAATGAGAACCACGTAACAATAGTAGCTACGCAACCCACAACGAGATTAGAACCTACTTAAGAAAGCCAACTAATCTAGGTTTTGGATTGGACCCAAGATTTATGAATCAAGCAACCAACACAATCGCCGACAATATGTTGACTTTTTTATCACACGTGTAATGAATCTAGCCCAATAGTTTGAACGCCACAAAAATTCAATTCTTGATAAGTTCGAAATTTGCTCAATGAAGAACAAGGTTGAAAGCTTAAAGTTTCACAATATTTAATTCTCAAATAATAATGAAGTCTCATGTTTACAATGAGTAGAAATAAGTATTTATACTAAACCCTAAAAACTAGGTAAAAACGGAATTAACTTGCTAAAATAGTAAAAGTTCGTCATTTAATAGAATTCTAACAAAATAAAGAAATTCGCGGAAAAAAACAAAATTTCGTCTGATTTTTATACCATGCGACCGCATGGAGCAAATGGAAAACCCCTTATGAGTTTCAGTATATGCCTTTGCGGCCGTAAGGCTATTATGTCTATGCGGTTCTACCTCGACTTGCATGATCTATTGTACTTCTGATCTCAACCCCAACATGGAATTTGCTCATTTCTTATAAACGACATACCATCAACCATAGCTTGAACAAGTAATATCATCCCCTCTTTCACTCTCTTCGCTCTCGATCGAGTCAACGGTCTTTCATCCACTATCAACGGATCCTTCAACGGGCTTGTCCTCATGGCATCGGATCACATTAGAAACTTAATGTTTGAAATATAAAATTAAAATCAATAATTTAAGACAGAGAAGCGACGGAATTTCTTCAATTGGATTGGATCATTCACATCAATTATTCCATTTTTATAATACAATTAGAGATTTTCATCCCGTCACTCTAATAGAAGATATATCGTGAAAACCAATTCAATTGACAAATATAACCCATAATCTAGACTTATGATATATTTGCACAATTTTATTGAAACAAGATCAAAGATCGACCATATACATTATGCATAAGGCATTAATCAATCCGTCAATGAAGTAAAACTGAGATTAAAACTCAAAAATTAGTTCAATCTAATGATTGAAGAAATATGACTGGATCTATAAAGGATTTAATAATTGTTAAACCAATCTCAACAACAAGTAATTTAAATTGAAACTCAATAAATAGTTTGATTAAATAATGGAAATGGCAAAACTGAATCCATGAAAAAATTAGTAATTATTAAATCAATTTCAATATAAATTAATGAAAAGAAAAGTCTAAGTCCTAAGATTATTCAGCAAGAAATGACCAATTACATGAAATAATATATGTGAAATCATCATATGCAATTGAGTTCTTCTCTTGTTTCACCAAGATTGTTAGTTCTTCATGAGTTTCTTAAGCCAAAATCAATGAAAGAATGATGAATAATGAATAATTGACGTTTTGGGACATTCTGAGGTTTGAGAAATATGCCACAATAAGTTACCATAGTGTTTGTCATAAATTAGGAAATTGAAATTTTTTCCCCGATTTGGCTGCCGGCACGCAATAGAAAATGGGGCGGCCGCCTAGGCATAAAAACTGGTTTTTGTATTTGAAGTTTAGGGTCGGGTAGATAACTGGACATCTTTCAATAGTTTGGTCGTAACTTCCAATACCGATATCTGATTGAGACGATTTAAGATGCATTGGAAAGCTAACTCAAATGGTTACAACTTTACTTCAAATACCATCTTCCTATTCGACCGTGTTCTATGTCAAAAACTGGTATCAATATGAGGCTGAAAACCGGTGCAACCTTTTCAGCTTGAAAATTGATATGTGAAAATATTTTGGCTATATTTCATCTCTTTGACTCATTTCTTCATCCAATTGACTTCTAACACTCTCGAATATTCACCACAAGGTTATAAACAAGTTTAGAATACTTATACTTTAGTCCTTGAACTATCACTTTCCACCATTTTGTTCATTTTCGCTCTTTTCTTCTAATTGCCAACGTACTAGTCTATTTACAGCCTAAACCAAAATACAAGTGTACTTAGAACATGTAGGCGCCAATAAATCATTAAAATACAATTATTAGTGGATGAAAGACGTGATAATTGTACTATTATCATACCCCTAACTTGCTTATTGATAATCTCTAGCAATTTAATGCAAAATAAAATGATCAATGACTAGTCAATATTGCATGTTAAATTATCAAGTTCTAATTTAACCACAGTTCATGCTCTTTTCAAACTTCACACCACAAAAAGAATTAACAATGTTATGATCATCCGGATATCAAAAACACATGCCAAATATTTGAGTGTGTGTCAAGACATAGTCATCTTACCGCCAACCCTAACACATGCAACATCAAGTATATTCAAACTGAAGGTTCAGCTTCTTAACTCGCGGGTATCGAAGTGTTTAGTGTGGGGTTTCTCTCTATGAAGTTGAGAGATATTACACTCAAAATTGGAGGCTTAAATATTTATGAACAAGCAACACGCAAACATTGATCTCATGATATGCACACTACCAAATTAGAATTCATCAACTTCTTCCACAGCTTACTTGGGATCAAAACGGTCAATACAAAGGGTTGTAATGAAGTTCAGGTTGGATCGAATGAGAAGAACGGATATAAAAATTCAAATACTTCTAAGCACATAGTTATATATCTTATCAAACATCTCGATCGATCGCAACTTCCAATAAATACCAATTTTGGCAGTTCAAACCCCAAAATCAATTAATTTTTTTTTCACTTTTTTTTCTTTTTTTTTCAAACACTTAACATAAGCCAACTCTTGTTTTTTTCCCTGCTTCTATTTTTCACAAATAAACATCCAATACTTACTACACATTTGGAAATAAAAAGGTGGGAAAATGCTTGTATATGCTATACTTCAACATGGAGGGGTATGTATGACATATATGCATGAAGGAAAAGACTATATGTATGTACTGGCTCAAAATAGATACTAGAGGTTGTACTTATTGAAAAGAAAGGCTTGAAAGGCTCATATATTGATCCTAAACTGACCTTTATCATTTTTCAAGTAATTCATCATCTTACCACAAATCATGTAGTATTATTCTCAAGGAGTTTCCAATTCACAAGATCAATGAACGCTTATTGCCATATTTTAGTATATTGTGGCTCTCAGTCCTCACCAAGTACCTCATAAGAAAAACTTCGGCAAGAAACTTCTCTAGCTACATGTGTTAAACTACTATCTTACAACAAATCTTGTGTGCACAAAAAGAATTCAGCAAATGTCATAACATCTAGATTTTCACAAATAAAATTAATTCCTAGTGGCATGTGTTGTCATTCAAGAGCATAAACATGCAACAAATTAGAGATTCAAATAAATTTTTGTTTTCAAATTCACATGCAATTCAACAAAATTCAACAGATCCTCCCTCAACTAAAATTTTGTGTTGTCCTCAATGCATAAACATAAAAGCCAAATAAAGAGATATTCCGAAAATGATGCAGTGAATCAACATAAACTTGAATGATAGAAAGCTTGAAAATACTCAATGGATTGGTAATGCAAAGAAAATGACAAAAATTAAATAGAATATAAATGCAAAAGTAAACATCAAAAGAAAAGAACGAACTCCCATTGTGTTGCCTTCCAAGCAGCGCCTTTTGTTTATTGTTGTTGGCTCGACCTAAAGTTTCCTCTTCAGTCCGCATCTAGCAAGCGTAGTTTCAATTTTCTTTTTAGTGCACGAAGTTCCTTGGACATACTCACCAGTGATGTTCCTTCGCTTCCCTCAAATACATGCGTGAGGTGACTAGAGGAAAGCTTAAAGTCAGGAGTGGGGGCCCGCAACACAAAAGGTAAAGTCCTCTCGTTAGAAACTGGTAATGTAAAATAAGAACTATTACATGACTCTTGATCCTCCCTTTCAAGATGTTTATTGATAGCGACGTCCAATCCATCCGGTTCTAGAATTTCCCGTACTGGTCCAATAAATATATTATCAGCTACCTCCTGAGTGAGTGCCTCAATCATGTGGGTTTGATGACACTCATCATCCTCTTTTAATTGTTTAGTGATATGGAAAATGTTGACTTCTAGAGTCATATTCCCAAATGATAGTTTCATAAGACCATTCATACAATTAATCAAAGTATTAGCAATAGCAAGGAAAGGTCTACCAAGAATAATAGAAATTTTAGAATCAACATTCACATCAGCTTTTACATCCAAAACCAAGAAATCAACAGGGTAGTAAAATTTATCAATTTGAACCAAGACATCCTCAACTACTTCCCTGGATCTAATAATGGACCTATCAACTAATTGTAGAGCTATAGATATAGGCTTCATCTCACCCAATCCTAACGACAAATAAATAGGATAAGACATGAGATCAATACTAGCCCCTAAATCTAGAAGAGATTGTGTAAGCTCATGATCCCGATAACACAAGATACAGTAGGACAACCAGGGTCCTTATGCTTTGGCGGGATCCTTTGTTCAATCATGGCGCTCACTTGCTTAGTCAAGAAAGCGGTTTTCTTGATATTGTGCTTCCTTTTGACAGTACATAAGTCCTTAAGAACTTTAGCATATGTAGGGACATGTGAAATTACATGCAAGAGAGGCAAATTGATTTTTACTTGCTTTAAATGTTCTAAGATCTCATTATGTTGACCAACATATTTTGACGTAGACTTAAGAGCTTGCGGGAAAGGTACTCTCACCGAATTTTTCGCTACCTCCTCATTAGAGTTACTTTCTTCGGGTTTACTAGATTTTCTTTTAGTTTCCCTAGGTTTGGGGATTGGTTCTATGACTTTTCCTGATCTAGTAGTTATGGCATTTACTTTTCTAGGATTATTTTCATTATATCCTGAGGTCTGTCCCATGTCCAGCCCTTTAGGTTTTGGTTGAACTTGAGCCAAAAATTTCCCACGTTCCACTATTGTTAATGAACTAGTTAGTTTGGAGATATGATTTTTGACTTTCTTGTTTTCTTCAACAATTTGGGTTATAGTCTTAAATTTTTGCTTTATTTTTCTTTGTGCATCCATGAATGCATGTAAGGTATCTTCTAAGGAATTTCAAGATGACGTAGGTTGGTATGAAAGTGTATTAAAAAATCTAGGTGCCTAGGTAGGTTGCTGGTTTTCAGATTTCCAGGTGAAGTTTGGATAATTTCGCTACCCTTGATTATAGGCATCAGAAAATGGAGTATAAGGCTTGTTATACGTGCCTAAGGTATTGAAGTGTTCCTCATAAACCTCCGTCTTCTTAGCTAGAGCAAAATACTCGTGTTGAATGATCAATTCCACCACACACACAACATGGTATAGAAGATTCAACACAGGCAACGGTAGGTGAAGGCTTTGAGTTCTTAGTACGTAGGGTTTCAATTTCTCTAGTTAAGACTTCTACTTTAGCTCTAATACTATCTTCTTCTCTAAGATGATAAACGTCTGCACTATAAATATTTTCTACGAGTCGCCTATTAGTGTTATCAGTGGCACTGGAGCCAGTCTAGGTGTACACTTTTTCAGCTAGGTCATATAAGTATTCTATAGCCTCGTCATGATCTTTTTGTAAAAATTCACCGTTACACATCATCTTAATAAATTGACGCTCCCTGGACGTTAGTCCTTCATAGAAATAACTCATTATTCGCCAGCTCTCATAACCATGATGGAGGGAACTGGCTTGTAATTCTTTGTATCGCTCCCATGCTTAGTATAATGTTTCACTGTCTTTTTGAGTGAATGAAGAAATTTGTTTATTCAAAACACTAGTTTTATAATAAGGAAAATATTTGTTGAAGAAAGCTTGAGTCATTTCACCCCATGTTCCAATCGAACGTGGTCTCATCGAGTACATCCAGCTTTTTGCTCTATCTTTAAGCAAAAAAGGAAAAAATTTAAATTTAAATGCATATGCTGTATCATGTTGATTGTGGAATGTTGCAACCATCTCCTCAAATTCCCTAATATGCACGTATGAATTTTCATTTTCAAATCCATGAAAAGTGGAAAGAAGTTGAATCATTCCCGGTTTAAGGTCCATACGTGACATATTAGGTGGAAAAATAATGCATGATGGTATGGATGTGCGTGTGGGATGAAGATAATCATGTAAAGTCCTAAAAGGTGCTGCATGCTCACTATCACTCATGGTGTTGTGTGATTAAGTGTCAGTTTTAACAGATGTAGAATCAAAAGAAGGGTTAAAAAGATATTCAAACTCTATATTGGGTCTTTCATCATATCTTTCACGCTCGCCTCGATACTTTCTCATGAAACACAAATAAATAAAAAAATAGAGGAAAATAAAGAATAACAAAGAAAATAACAAACTAAAATAAATGGTTAGAAAAGGAACGAAGTCACCATTTCACAATTGAATCTTTTAATTTCTTCTACCATCTCCCTTACAACGGTGCAAAAATATGATTACGCCTAGAGGTGTCAATCCGGGTGGTCCAGACTCTGTCGGCCCGCCAACATATGAGCCCGGTAACGGCCCGCGTGAAAAAAAGCCTGCCCGCTACTGGTTCCGAGTTGGCCCAAGACTTTTGGACTACAACCTAGCCCACCCGCTGACCTATCCGGGTCGAGCCCATGCGGGTTACGAGTTGTGGTTTGACCCGTATGATTTTATAAATAAAATTATAAAAATAAATTTTTTTTTATATTTATAGCAAAAAACATTTGCTTTGTTAAATGTAAACTAAGAATTGAACAAAATGATAAATTCATATTTATACCAAGAAATGTTTATATAGAATTCAAATTTAATGTTACGTAAAATATTTATAACCTTGCAAAGTTAAATTTAACTTAAACAAATAACAACAAAATACATTTATAATTACTATTATTAAATATTTATAGTATAATTACATCCCAACTAGGTTGGCACCTACTTTTACTATAATTTATAGTTTAAGTACATCATAACTAGGTTGACACCTACTTAACTATAATTTAGTTGTTCAAAAAATTTCAAAGTTTTGTAATTTTTTTTTCACGGGCCTGTGGGTTAATCGCCCGCTCGGGTCACTGGCCGATCCGCGGTCCCGGGTCAATCCGGGCTGATTTTCATGGGTCTGGTCGGTCCGTCCGTCTTGACACCTCTAATTACGCCTAAAGAATAACGTGGTAATTGTAGTGCAGCTTTGAGGTATTGTATCTGTAGGGAGATGAAAAATGCTCAAATGATTAGGAAGAGTGAATTATTTTCTTCAATGTGTAGTGAAACTCAATGTTTGAAATACGAAATTAAAATCAATAATTTGAGGCAGTGAAATGTCAAAATTCCCTCAGTTAGATTGGATCATTCACATCAATTATTCCATTTTTATAAAACAATTAGAGACTTTCATTCTAGCACTCTAATCGAAAGATATATCGTGAAAACCAATTCAATTTACAAATGTAATCTTAGAATCTAGACTTATGATATATTTGCACAATTTTATTGAAAAAAATATCAAAGATCGACCATACACATTAAGCATAAGGCAGTAATCAATCCGTTAATAAAGTAAAATTGAGATTAAAACTCAAAAATTAGTTCAATCTAACAATAGAAGAAACATGATTAGATCTATAAAAGATTTAATAATTGTTAAACCAATCTCAACAATAAGTAATTGAAATTGAAATTTAATAAATAGTTTGATTAAATAATGAAAAAAGTATGACTAAATCCATGAAAAATCTAGTAATTATTAAACCAATTTCAATATAAATCAATGAAAAGAGAAGTCTAAGTCCTAAGATTATTCAGCAAAAAAGATCAATTACATGAAATAATAAATATGAAATTATCATATTCAATTGAGTTACTCCATTGCTTTACCAAGATTGTTAGTTTTTCATGAGTTTCTTGAGTCAAAATCAATGGAAGAATGATGAATAATGAAAAATTGGCATTCCGGGACGTTCTGGGGCCATTTTAGGGTTGAGAAATCCTGCCACAATAAGTTACTATAAGTGTTTGACATAAATTAAAAAATTGGAGAAATTTTCACCGATTTGGCCTGTCGGCGTCCAGTAGAAAATGAGGCGGCCACCTAGGTATAAAATTTGGTTTCTGTATTTGAAGTTTAGGGTCGGGCGGATAACTAGACAGCTTTCGGTATTTTGGTTGTAACCTCTAATATCGATGTCCGATTAAGAAGATTTAAGATGCGTTGGAAATCTAACTCAAAGGGCTACAATTTTTCTTTAGATACTATCTTCCAATTCGATCGTTTTTCATGTCAAAAATTGGTCTCAATATAAGGCTAAAAATCGGTGCAACATTTTCAGATTGAAAATTGATATGTGATAATGTTTTGGCTATATTTCATCCCTTTGACTTCTTTCTTCATCCAATTGACCTCTAACACTCTCGAATTTTCATCACAATGTTAGAAACAAGTTTAAAATATTTGTACTTTAGTTCTTGAACTATCACTTTCCTCCATTTTAGTCATTTTTCGCTCTTTTCTTCTAATTGCCACAATATTCGTCCATTTGCAGCCTAAACCGAAATACTAGTGTACTTAGAATATTTAGGAACCAATAAATCATGAAAGTACAATTATTAATGGATGAAAGATGTGATAATTGCCCTATTATCAGGAGACCAGTCCAAGTGCTACATCGGCCCACCAGAACCAGTAGCACTGGTCCGCACTCAGACATGGTAACACGAGCCATGAATAACATCTACCGGCCCAAATAGATATACCAAGTGTCCAAACATTCAATCCCACCTCCTCTTGAGCCCACTTGTGTCTCACAGCTATGAAGGGTCCCCTTTAGCGCCATGCTATGAGTGATGAATTCACTTTTTTTATTGAAACATGGTACTTAGACCCTTGTCGAGAAATGTCCTCATCATAACCCCATTGGTTGCAAATGGGTGTATCGCATAAAGTCGAAACTAGATGGCAGTGTTTATTGCTATGATACCCGATTAGTGGCTAAAAGGTTCCACCAATGACTTGGCCTTGATTATAAATAAACTTTTTCTCCTGGTTAAACCAGCTACAATTCGTACGGTACTTACTCTTATCGTGCCTAAGGGTTGGCCTCTTCGTCAACTATATGTTAACAATACTTTTCTTCATGGCACTTTAATTGAGGAAGTTTACATGACTCAACTAGCTGGATTTGTTGATCCAGCGCACCACATCATATATGCAAGCTTCATCGATCTCTCTATGGACTCAAACAGCCCCATGGGCTTGGTATTATGCATTAAGTGATTGTCTCATTAGAATGAGTTTTTTCTCAATCCAAGGCCGACTCCTTCTTATTTATCTATCATATGGATGATCTAACTGCATATTTTCTTATTTATGTGGATGATCTCATTCCCACAGGAAACTCAAGCACATTTATCCAGCATGTTGTCACTTCTCTGGGCAAAGCCGTCTCTCTCAAAGATCTTGACCCATTAAGTTTTTTTGGGTGTTGAAGTTATCCCTACCACCGACAGTATCTTTTTATCTTAGCATAACTATATTAGAGAATTGATCTCTAAAACAAGCACTGACAATGCGAAAGAGGTTTTCACACCAATGTCTACCTCTGATGTTCTCCGACTAGATGACGACAGAACCACTGTTGATTACACAGAGTACTGTCGGGTTCTTGGTTTCACTTCAATATCTATCTCGAATGAGACCCGACATTGCTTTCCTGGTTACGTGTCTTGTTTAGTTTATGCATAGACCAACGACCACACATTGGACAGCAACTAAAGGGTTATTACGTTACCTCAAAGTGGCTCTTTATCATGGTCTACGACTACGCAAAACTAAGGGTCTTCATCTTACTACCTACTTCGATACTTACTGGGCATGCAATCTAGATGACCGAACCTCCACATCAGCTTACATTATTTTATCTCGGCTACAATCCTATATCTTAGAGCGCGCGAAAATAGCGCGTCGTTGCCCGCTCCTCCACCGAAGTTGAATACCGTCCTCTTGCAACCATGACTTCAGAAATGGCCTAGCTCACTTCCCTCTTTCAAGAACTCCAAGTGACTCTCCCAGCTATACCAAAATTATATTGTAAAATATTGGTGCCACTCAGATTAGCTTAAATCCTGTTCAACATTCATGTATGAAGCATATTGCCATTGATATTCATTTTGGTTTGGAGTATGTTAACAAAGGCTTACTCAATGTATCTCATATATCTACTCGTGGTCAACTTCCAGATCTCATGACGAAGGCTCTTACGAAGTCCCGCTTTCAAGAGCTTCGTACCAAGATCGGTGTTGCTGATGGAAACACCGTCTTACGGGGGCGTGTAAAGGATTCGTGATCATAGACACACAACTAGCCTAATAGTACTAATCTTGGACACGTTTCAGCTAGTCTAACAGAACTAATCATGGACACGTTTGATGTAAATATGTTGTTATACCTTGTATATTAATTTACCATTAATAGACCTATATATATTGTAGTTCTCATTGTAATCTGTTTGTGAAGTTGAAATTATAGTAGTTATTTCCCCTTTAGAATCCACCTATAAAGTTGGTGTCTCCACCAAGAATAACAGTCGTGAACAGAAAAAACTGCAGTCCCGTTGCAGTGACATTATTGTTGACAGTTTTTTTAACATGTGTGAGGTGACACACATTTTTGTCATTGATTTCAACAACATATAAAGTAACTAACAATACAAATTTTTACACCTCACACAATGTCAACATTAATGTACACGTTGAATGTGCAAATAGAACCCTCACTTTTCTTTCCATTTGCAGTATTCAAGTATACATCTTGGCATCTATTCGAGGTTACTTCTCCATCAATCAATGCCAAGGCTAGATCCTCAATCCATGAGAACCAACAATAATATTAACTGTTCCTGCTTACGAAAAAAGGACTGATCTTGGGCCCAAAGTTCAATGATTTCCTTGCACTGGACTAAGAATGGCTCCGTCCCTGATTCTATGTAATGAATCCATCTTCCTCTCATTCCTTTCCAAAAGACACCAACCGTTAGCACATCAAAGACATTCTTCCCGAACTCGACTTCTTCTCAAATGGCAAATGCATTCTAACATTATTCTCTCTTACAAAAATATATTTGTTGCATTGTTAGAATTTGTGTGTGACCCAAATTCTTTGTTGAAATAATTGAAAATTTTGAATTTGGAATGCTATTGGACTCTTATTCAAGTTGAAATTCTATTTGAAAGCCCCATTGGGAGTTTAGTTTGGAAAATGAATTTGAGATGAAGAAAACAATTTGGAGTGAAAAAAAGAAGAAAAAAATGGGGGGCAGAATGCCCAGCATCACGGCGCCGGCACCTCTGCCTGTTGTTCAAATTTTATGTTTTCTTCTTCATCTAGAACTCCAAAAAAAGATTTCCACATTGTATCTTCATAAAATATATATTTAACAACATCTTGAGAGGTTTTAAGAATATATGATATTTTAGCCTTGGTGATTACTAGAACTTTAGATCAATTGTATATTTCTCCATCATTGTTCACGAGTCAATAAAATCTCCAAATTCTTCTATTATATTTCTTCTCTTTTATTATTCTTTTGTTTACGATTATATACTTCATATTTTGCCATACAATTTCGATATTTCAATTCTGAATTACAACAAGTGGATCAGACAAATACATAATTCTTAACAAGTGGTATCATGCAATCTTGTCGGTCCTTAACAAGTGGTATCGGAGCCAGGTTCAGCAGTTCAGCAGAGTGCAATGTTTGATTTGTTCGAGGTTCTTTTGTTATTGTTAGCATCCATGAAGTATGACATTCCGCTTTTAGATTGGAGCACCAGATTCATGTTGTAGCAGGTTAAGATGGGAGCAGTACTCACACGGATGGATTTGGATGATGTGTTGTTGGGAATTAATAAGATACCTACAACTTTGACCACATGTGAGAAATTATGGAAGGATAAGAAAACACTTTCCTATATTCATCTTCATCTTTCGAATAACATTCTTCAGGACGTTTGGAAGAAGGTTTTAGCAGCTGTTTTATGGTTGAAGTTGAGCAATTTTGTACGACCAAAAGTTTAACAAACAAATTGCATCTGAAGTAGCGATTATAATCTCATTGCATGATGAAGGTGGATTCTTGGAAGATCACCTAGTTGTATTTTAGGAGATAGTCGCTGATTTGAAAACTTTGGAAGTAAAGTATGATGAAGAAGGTTTGGCCTTGATCCTATTGTGTTCATTGTCTGCTTCGTTTTCTTCATTTAGAGACACGATCTTGTATATTCGTAATGACATAAACTCGGGAACAGGATCAGCGTGGAAATCGTGTAATTAATTGAAAACGCTGATAAAGCCCAAAATTCAGGTTGTAGACGTAGAATCTCGACCCGCAAATTATTGAACCAAGCAACCAAACAAAAACGAAGTTTGAATGACTTCTTGATTACAAAACTAACGAACCTCGATTTGCGAATGTCACAAATGATGCCTAATCTTTTGATAAATTCTAGGGTTGAACATCACAAATATAATAATATATTTAAGATTGAAAATTTAAGTGCTTTCCAACCCGTTCCAGCTTCCATCCCCAACATGTTACTTGACCATTGGCTTGTTTTCTTCAATATTATGGACTCCGTTGCTCGAACATGTAAATGATTAGATTTATCAACTCTTTGAACTCTCGAACTTGGCTCTATTCTCACTCCAACAATCATCAAAATCTTGATAATTGCGGCGCCTCTCGGATCATATCATACTCTCCCTCTTCAAGAAGACTTGCCTCGAATCCATGACTTGTGATTGCGTACGAGATAACCAACCTATTACAAATTTAATCACTGCACCACCTGGATCAAATGAAATTTTTTTTCCTCCATATCATATGATCAATACACGGTACCCATTCATTTTGTAGATATGGATGTATCTTAGCACAAACACAATCAGCCATAGATGTTGTTGTATGAACTCCCACGTACAATGATCAACCTGAAAGAATGAATTAAGCAAAATACGATTGAATTTGTTAGCTTCCCCCTCAATAAGATATGGGTCCTCGTACTCATAATGTATCGTCTCCACTATATCATGCTTAACAATGGAACCCTGCTCTTCATTCCCTACAATATTTTCAACAATTTACTTAACACATTCTTTTATTATTTTCTCACTCTCTTACTAAACCATCTCTACAATTTTTATACCAGATTGCTCATGCTCCTCCTTTTTAATTGGTTCACTTTCCCCAATATCAACTGCATTACCAGCCTGCTCATGTTTCTCTTTAATTGGTTTACTTTCCGTAATATCAACTGTATTTTTTACTCCATCATCCTCCATCTCAACTTCCCTATTTTTGGACTCTTCCCGCAATTCAACTCCGGTGTTCTCCTTATGTATGGTCATCTCCCTCCTTTACTTTTCACGTTCTGCCTCACCTCTCACCTTCTATCGGTCTGTAAATGATTGTTCTAGTGTCAACCCATCTAGAGTGATTTTTACCCCATCCTGAAGAAACCTATACATGTTCCTCTTCATATCATAAATAGTCTTCATTTCATACCTCGAAGGTTTCCCAAACAAGATATGAAAAGATTTTAATGGAACCACATCACACCAAACTTCATCACTATATTTTTCAATGGTGACATTCAATAAAACCCGCTTGGTCACGTCTACCTTCCCACACTCCTTCAACCAAGTCATCCTATAATGCCTAGGGCGTTGTTGCAAAAGTAATCCCAAATTTTTCACCATCGTGATACTAACCAAGTCTGATATGTACTCCTTATCAATTGCCAAACTGCATGCCGTGTTACCCACAAAATATCGAGTTTGAAAAATAAATCATCAATCATAATTCATCATTTAAGTAGGCGTAATCAAGAAAACTCAAGAAAAGAATTGGACAATTGGAGGAATGATATTTAAATTCAAGAAATTGGTTCTTGAATTTTTTTGGATTGGAATGAATTTAAACGGATTTTTGGAATTTGAATGGATATTATGAAATTAAACAATTTCAAAGAAATTAAAAAAAAAATTCAAACGGTACTGGTGAACAGTATTCGTATGGATGAACATTTATTGTTTTACTCAAGAATCAACTACGATAACAACGAAACAGACTGAAACTGATTTGGAATCAAATTGAGCACAAAAATAACTTTCGAATTTATTTTTTTTTTGATCAAAGACTCAAAATATTACTGGACACAAGAATAAAAACAAAAGAAAAAGATAGAACATGAATCTGGAGCCCAAGCTCTGATACCAAATGACACAAACCCAGGAACGGGATTAGCATGAAGATTGCGAAATTAATTGAAAACGTCGGGAAAGCCCAAAATTCAGGTTGTAGACGGTAGAATCTCGACCGTAAATAATTGAACCAATCAACCAAACAAAAACGAAGTTTGAATGACCTTTTGATTACAAAACCAACGAACTTCTATTTGCGAACGCCACAAATGGTGCCTAATCATTTGATAAGTTCTAGGGTTGAACGCCACAAATATAATAATATATTTGATAAGTTCGAATGTTCATGAAGAACAAGAAGATGGAAAATCTCCATATTTCATTATGTCCAAAAAAATGTTCTGTTTTACAATGAAATAAAGTTTTCTATTTATACTAAACCTAGAAAAATATGAAAAAACGAAAATATCACTTTAAAGATTACAAGAATCTTACATAAACTAAAATTCTAACAAAATACGGAAATTCGCGTCAAAACAGTTTTTCCTGGATCTGGACAGTTTTCAGTATTTTGGTCATATCTTTCACTCCCGATATCCGATTGAGGTGATTCAAAATGTGTTAGAAATATTACTTCATGGTTACAAATCTTCTAGAAATACAAATCTTCAAATTCAAATGTATTCTATGCCAACAGTGAGTCTCAAATTGAGACTGAAAATTCGACTGCTTTCCACCCCGTTCCAACTTCCGTCCCCAACATGTTACTTGACCATTGGCTTGTTTTCTTCAATACTATGGACTTCGTTGCTCGAACATGTAAATGATAGATTTATCGACTCTTTAAAGTCTCAAACTTGGCTTTACTCCCTCCAACAATCATCAAAATCTTGATGATTGCTGGCGCATCCCGAATCATATCACGTAATACTCTCACCATAGAGGATGTGTATGATATTCTATTTTCAAAAAGAAGATGAAGCATCTGATTTTTGAGGCCAGAGATGGAGAATACCTTATCGCTTATGGTGGTTTATTTGTAACTTCTGCAAGAAGAGGGGGCACATTAAGAAGGATTGCTACAAATTGTAGAATAAAGTAAGACTGGCTACAAATTGGAATGGTATTCAATTAGATACAATAGGCCAAGCAGAAATCATAGAGAACAATGTAAATGAGAGAGATCTTTTGGTTGTTTATGACATCGAGTCTAAATTTAGATGAGGATTGGATTCTAGATTCATCATGTGTGTTTCATATATGTCGTAATAAAGACTTGTTTACTACATATGAAACATTTTCCAAATGTATCATAGTTATAGGAAACAACACACCGTATCGGATAACTGAAATTGGTAAGGTCGGATTGAAACTAATAGATGAGACAATTAGAACACTGGCCATGTCGACATGTTCCAGATTTGAATAAGAATCTCATCTCATTGTCTATCCTTGATTCAAATGGTTATGAGTTCTTTGGTGGAGGTGGACCATTGAAGGTTTGTAAGGGTGCTCAGCTTGTATTGGAGGGACATGAGAGGTCTCAGTTATATATCTTATAGAGTCATGCAGAATCTAGAAGAGTCCATTAGCACAGGTTTAGTACCGTGGTGGACATTGAATTTGCTACATTACTTTTACGTTTTTGTATGAGGTCGAATTTGAAAAATACTGACCAGTTGAGTTCAGAAGATATGGATAATGCCACTTGCCATTATCACCTAAAGTGTCATTGTATTCAATTATTTGGGACAGAAGGAGAAATGTATTTGGATACTGATTTTGTTGGGCATGCTTTAAGCGTAGTAGAAGGTGTACAATCTAGCAAAGGGCATTTTGTAAAAGCATTTGAGATTGATTCTGCTACAGGGTGTGTTAGAGCCCTGGTTGGTAAATTTTAAAATCATTATGATTTTTTGTGAATCTGAGGTAATTCTTTAGAGTAGTGCTTGGATTCATTGGATGAGGTGGAATGTTTTGTGATTGCTGGAGAAACCAGTTTTAGTTTTTATTGAAGAGTTTAGTTTGTTCCTTGCAGACGAATTTTCTTCTCTAGGAAGAGAAAATCTTGGAGCTTTTTTCGTTGCAGTGGAATTCGTGTTAAGATGGAGATTGTTAGAATTTGGGTATGACTCGAATTCCTTGTTGAAATAATTGAAAATTTTTAATTGAAATGCATGCCAAGAGAAACTCAGTTTGGAATGCTATAGGAGTCTTATTGAAGTTGAAATTCTATTTTGAAGCCCTATTAGGAGTTTGGTTTGGAAAATAACTCTGAGATGAAGAAAACAATTTGGAGCTAAAAAAAAGGAAGAAGAAAAGAGGTAGAACTCTCGGCGCCGCGGCTGCTGGCACGTGCCTATTTTTTTGCCCCGGGCGTCTAGCGCCGACCCCGATGCCGGAGCACCCAAATGGTGGTGCCGAGGTGCCACCGCGGTGTTTTTACTTCCTTTTTTTCGGATTTTATGTCCTCTTCTTCATCTAGAACTCCAAAAAGAAATTCCTATATATTATTCCACATTGTATTTTGACAAATATATGCTCAACAATATCTTGAGAGATTTTGAGAATATATGATAATTTAGCCTCGATGATTACTAAAACTTCAGATTAATTGTATATTTCTCCCTTATTGATCATGAGTCAATATAACCTCCAAATATCTTAGTCATATTTCTTGTCTTTTATTATTCTTTTGTTTACGATCATATACTTCATATTTTGTCATACAACTTCGATATTTTAATCTTGAATTACAACAAGTGGATTGGAGAAATAGATAATTCTTAACAAGTTGGATCGTAGCAATTCCGTCGGTCCTCAACACACATTATTGAACAATATTGTATACAAACATTTTATTCCTCAATATATTATTAAGGCTGTGTTTGATCTACATTCTTAAAAAAATATATTATTTCAATACTCATTTTAAATGATATAATTTTCAATAAAGTAATATTACATCGATATTCAAAATTCTTCTTTTTATTTTAAGCACATATTTTTATTACATTATTATTTAAAATGTATTCTTTCCTTTGCATCAAATCGGGCTAATTAAATATATTTCTGAACTTTACTTTTTAATCCTAGTGACCGTACACTTGGACGGAAAGGAGACCATATATTCCGATAATCAATCAAGATCGACAATGACATGCGCAAGTTGTGAGCATCTTTTCCAAGTCCGGGCCACGATATTTCACTTTCACAAATCCGTGTCAATTTCGGCTACTTGATCCGCAGCAGAAAAAGGTAGATGGACTAAAGCTGTCATACTTTAAATTACATCAAAATATATTTTAAAACAATTTCAAATTTTCCAGCTTGCACATTCATTTAAAGGTGTGTTTGAGCCACATTATTTAAGAATAATGTATTTTGAGATAATAGATTGACGAAAAATATGGAGTTGAAAAAGAAGGAAAAATTATTGATGTGATGAAAAATATTATTTTATTAAAAAATGTGTGGTGGAAAAAGAGTAAAAGAATGAAAATGAAAATTTTAATGTACATCAAACAGAGTTTAAGCAATAGATTATTTTATTTTATTATTATTAATTTCAAAATGTGAAAAATCCAATGCCTCAAGTAATTGAAGCAAGTGGCAAACTTTATCCAATTTTATGTACAAATTCTTTTACGGGGTGGGGTATCATGTATCTTCAAAGCCAAATTTTGATGTATCATAAGAGATTATAAATCATAATAAATTTCGTGAATTTAAATAAATTTTCACAAATTCCATAAGAATCTCATCAAATATGACGAAATTTCAAAAAAATAAAAATAAAAAATGGTTATATATATTTTTAAATTCGGAATCTATCCAAATCCTTTAAAATCCCTCTAATAATGAAATTTTTATAAATCCATTAGTTATCGAGAATGCCTAAATTTTAAAGGATTTAATTGAATTTCATAAATTTTAAGAGATTTCATTAAATTTTCAATTGAGAACATTTAGATTTTGAGGTGTTTTTAAAATTCATCACAATTTCAATTAACATGTCAAATATAGTCGAGGTGATTTAACAAAATGCAAAAAAATCACAATGTAAATAAATGGGAAACGTCTAAATCAACTCACCGTCATATAATTTTCCTGAATCATTATTCATGATTCTGTCTCTGTCACATTTTTCCTTCAATAGAATGTGCTTAAAATGCAGCCTACGGTTATGATTAGCCCTTGTTCGATGGGATAAAAATTAAATTTTCAATAAATTTTGATAAAAATTGATTAAATATGCAGTGTTCTAAAATGCACGTCTAGATGGTCGACTAGGCGCGCCTTACCGTGAGGCGTGGCCAAAACGTCAAACCAAGTAGGTTAGCTTCTTATTTAGCGGTCAACGACAATTGTTGACCGCTAAAGCGTGTATAGACGCAATTATGCGTGCCAAGGCGTGCTTTACCTTTTTTTTTAAGTTAAAAATTATTAAATGTTAATTTCTTCAGTTTGCCCCTAATTTAAAATCAAAACAACCATTTGAACCCAAAAGTCAAGTGATCGATAAATCTTATTTACGATAGTTAATTTCTTAAGACACCCGAGTCATTAAAAGAAAAAGTATTTACTTATCGAATTTGAACCAAAGCTCAAAAATAAAAATGCACATTATCACTCTCGTCCAGTGTTCAAAAATAAAATCTATGCTATTTAGATAAAGAGTTGATAAAATTTAAGTTTCTATGCTATTTACTTACTATTTTGTATTTAAATTTGAAACTTATATTTTTATTGGAAATTTTGAAAAAAATGTATAAAGTTCCTATAAATCTATTTTAAATATTTAGTAAATATTATTTTTAATTGATTAAAAATTAAAATAATATTAAAATAAGAAAACGCATTTTTACGTTTTTTTTACGCATATGCATCGTCTAACCCATAGCTTGGCCTCCAGCATTGCCACGCATTACTACGCCTTTTAGAACTTTGTAAATATGTGATAAAAAAATTATGAATTTTATGAAATATATGATTAAAATTAATAGTTGATTTTGATTTAAATTTAAATTAAAATTCAATTCCCATCAAACAGGATTTTATTATCATTTTTCCTTGAACACAGAGAACGCCTTATTGCAATTCCCGAAGTCGTGTTTCTCCTTTAACCGCATATTCTAAAACAACACGTGTAAAATAATTTGGAATGACAGGTTGTGGTCCATCAAAGTGTAATATACCATATCACAAATCGTCACTTGTATATCACGTAGGAAGATTACAGATAATTTTCACTACGAATAGTATTATTCTATTTTATTCATATCGGCTGTCAGAGGCGGACCCAGCATTAAAGTTTAACCCTAACGGACGTTGACCGATCAACGTCGACAATCATCAATGGTAAGGACAATGTCATTTATTAATATTTAAAACTTATATATAATAATAATAATAATAATAATAACAATAAACTTAGCAAGTATCCTAATGGTAACGATTTCAATAATCTTTAAGGATAGTCACATGTTCGACTCTATCCTTCTTATTGCTATTAATTTTGGTAAAAATTGAAAAAATAAAAATATATGAATTGCAAGCTAGGAAATCGAACAAGAGACATTTTATAAGAATTGTAAGCGCTAATCAACTCAACTGAAGAAGTCATTTGAAAATGAAATAAAATAACAATTATATAAACTAAACAAATTATTTTTTGTCAAAAAAAAAAAAAAAAAAGTTTCAGGCGGATCCAACACGGGTTGCCGAGGGGGTTGGCCGTGTGCAGGGTCCGCCCCTGTCTGCTGCCCTAATCTTATCCGTTGGCCAACTTCCATTAACATTTTGACACTTGTGTTAAAAACTAGTTTTGCAAAAAGGTCCTCATCATTTGTATTCATAGTGCAAATCATCCTTATCATTTTAAATTTGACATCTACACCTTTGTTTCAACATTTTCTTGCAAAGTTGGTCTTTTCCTTCAATTCCATTAATTTTTTCAGTCAAATACGGGGTAATTAGCATAAATATCTTATCGTTTGCCTTCATTACTGAAATCGTCTTTCTTGTTTCAATTTTGACATTTGGACTCTCATATCAACATTTCTATGCTTAAAAAGTTTTTATCATCTATTTTCTCTATTAAAACGTTGTAAAATGACTAATTTATCCTCCTCTTTAAATGATGAAATAGAAAAGAAAGAAAGAATATAAAAATTTGCCGTCAGATTTCTAAGTTTTTTAAAAAGTATAAACGAGTTTCACGTGAAACAATTTAAAACATTATAACTAAAGAAAAATATTTTATCTTCCTAATTAACCTCATTACCCCTGCCATCCACCAACACCTAAAAAATAATTAAAAAGAGAATTGAAAGTATAAAAAAAAAAAAAATAATTATAAATAAATAAAATCGTTCTTCTTCCCCCATTCAATTCCGCACCCTATGATCGGCCACCCCCACTCATTCTCACAAAATGATGTTTGAAGTTGGTTTTATTTCTTCTTTAATTAGTGTTCATTTAAAATTTTAATCCAAATTACAATCCTAACTATTCTAGTTTAAACTGGCTAAGAGAAAAAGAAATCTTGTTTTCTTTCAAGATGAATTTTTTTAATATGTTTTAAATTATTTAAAATGGAGCTCGTTTTCACTATTTAAAGAATTTAGGAATTTGACCGTAACTATTATTTTTAGTCTTTTCTTCTCTATTTGTTTATTTAAAAGAGAAAGTAAATTTGTCTTTTACAATATTTTAATGAAGAAAATGGATTATAAGAACCTTTTACTTAAAGAAATGTTGATTTGAAGGTACAAATGTCAAAATTAAAATGATATGAGCAATTTGCGTAATTTAGGCAAACGATAGGGATGTTTTGCGTCGATCCCTAATATTTGATGGAAAGAATCAACGAAATGGACAAAGATCGCAATAAAATGTTGAAAATAAGGGTGTATATGTCAAAATTGAAACGATATAGATGATTTTCGTAATGATTACAAACAATGAGGACCTTTTGTGTAATTATACTTTTCTGCTAACTATTGTGTGTGTTATATATTGGTACATTTGATATCCAAAAAACCTCATTCTTGGTCTGTAATCCCCTGAAAAATAGAGGAATTGATACCATATATGCTCTCAATAAGCAAAGCAAAGCAGCACCTGAACTCACCCCAAATAAACCTCAACCTCCTTTACTATGGCGGACCCAAATCCATTCCTTGTGGCTGACCAAAACCCTGAAAGAAATGGATCTTCCAGCCAATCCAACCTGCAGGTTCCCGATTTGGCCCTCCAAAAGAAGCCTAAGAGAAACAAGTTTGCTTTAGCTTGCTCTATTTTGGCTTCGATGACATCAATCTTACTCGGATATGGTAATTATAATAATATTTCGCGTTTCAATGAGATTTTGTGTCGTTCTTGTCCTAATTTCTTCATAATTTTTGCAGATACTGGAGTGATGAGTGGAGCTACGATTTACATCCAGGAAGACCTCAAAATCACCGATGTACAAATAGAGATCCTAGTAGGTACCATAAATATCTACGCCCTTGTTGGCGCCGCCGTGGCCGGACGGACCTCCGACTGGATTGGCCGCCGTTACACCATAATATTCGCGTCGGCAATCTTCTTTGTCGGAGCTCTTTTAATGGGCTTGGCCACCAACTATTCATATCTTATGGTCGGCCGGTTTGTGGCCGGGATCGGAGTTGGCTATGCTCTGATGATCGCTCCCGTGTACACCGCCGAGGTATCCCCGGCGGCATCTCGTGGATTCCTCACTTCTTTCCCTGAAGTCTTCATAACCCTAGGTACTTTTTCTCACACGTAGCTAAAAATTTGTTGGTTAATTAAACAATTAGGCTGAATTAAAAATTATTAAAAAAACAATAAGATAAAAAGGAAAATTGTGTATTTGCATTATCTCAATTTAACGTTTTATTTTATTTCAGTATTTGGACAGCTTGTTATTATTTGTTTAATAAGGAATCTATGAATTTATTTCTTCCTTATTTGAAATTCTACTTTTATTTTTTTGAAAGAATAGAATAGTCGTTTTCTTCAACGTTAAGGTCCCGTTCATTAGAGAATAAAATTTAATTAAAATTAAAAATATAGTCGTTATTGTGTTACACTCGTC
The DNA here is from genome assembly GCA_019097785.1 of Fraxinus excelsior. NCBI lineage: Eukaryota > Viridiplantae > Streptophyta > Magnoliopsida > Lamiales > Oleaceae > Fraxinus > Fraxinus excelsior. Next base: position 15,587,448 of record CM032641.1, on the reverse strand, counting down.
TAATAAAAATCAACAATATCGATTAATTTTTTAATTTTAATTTAATTTTAAACTCTAACGAACTGCAAACTATTACCAAGATAATTTATTATTATCAAGATAATTTATTATTATTACTTTTATTTTATTTAGGGTGGTGGTCTGACAAAAAGGCCAAGATCTAGATATTTGTTACTTGTCGTTATTGTCGGTGTAAAACGTGAATTTTATTGATATTTGGACCAATGAGAGAATTCCACATTTCCATTGCCACAACCACAAGCATTGTTTTGGTTTTGACTAAACTAATAATTTCTTGCTATTCTACTTTGACACGTTTTCAAAATTCTAATTTTGAAAATTCTGTCTACTTCTCCCTCATATCAAATACTAATAATAATTTTAAAAATCCAAATCACTTTGTTTGCACTGTTTGACTCATCTTTCAAAATTAATTTTCAATTACACGTTTTAAATAAAATAATATTTTTATATTACATCAATTTTATTACTTTTTAACCATATTTTTCATCATATCACTGTTTAAAATACACTATTTACTCAATAATATCCATCGAACACTCCTTAATATTGCTAGGGCCCGTTCGGTAGAGATTAAAATCGAATTAAAATTGAAAAATTAGCCGTCATTGATGACTTTTATTAGACGAGTGAGACCAAATAACGATCATATTTTCAATTTTAATTAGATTTTAATCCATACCGAATGAAGCCTTAAATCTTATTATTAAGGTAAAATGTGTGTAAATTGAAATTTATTATCTTTTGCTGCATAAAAATTCTACATTTGAGCTCCTTTTTTTTAAAAAAAGGTACATTATTCCATAAAAGAATTTCACACTTAGTCCCAAAATATTTTCCTATTTTTGAACAACACATCCTCCATTTTTTTTAAAACCTATTTTCCCTAAAAAAATGGTGCTAAACAGGGCAATGTCTTTAAGAATATATGATGTCACTCTAATGCATCTGTTCTATCGATTCTCTTAGTCTTTGAAGATTGACTGATTTAATTCTTTTTGTAGGTGTATTGCTAGGATATGTATCCAATTATGCATTTGCCAAACTTCCAACATACTTGGGCTGGCGACTCATGCTTGGTATTGGTGCTCTTCCATCAGTTTTCCTAGCTGTGGGTGTCCTAGCCATGCCCGAGTCACCCCGGTGGCTAGTCATGCAAGGTCGTTTAGGCGATGCAAAGAGAGTCTTGGATAAAACCTCGGACTCGTTAGAAGAAGCCCAAATTAGATTGGCCGATATTAAAGAGGCCGCTGGATTGTCAGAAGATTACGACGAAGACATCATTTCTGTTCCGAAACGAAGCCATGGCGAGGATGTATGGAAAGAAATCTTCCTCCACCCTACACCGACGGTCCAACACATTATGTTGGCGGGCATTGGTGTACATTTTTTTCAACAGGCGAGCGGCATAGATGCTGTTGTGTTATACAGTCCCAGAATTTTTGAAAAAGCTGGTTTGAAAAGTGACAGAGACAAACTACTCGCCACTATAGCCGTTGGATTCTCGAAGACAATCTTCACCCTAGTGTCTACATTTTTCCTAGACAAGATTGGACGTCGAGTTTTGCTCCTCTCAAGTTGCGGTGGTATGATAATCTGCCTCATAGGTCTAGCCACTGGATTGACCATAATTGATCACTATCCCGATCACCAATTAACATGGGCCATTGCCTTGTGCATTCTCATGACATTATTATCCGTCGCTTTTTTCTCGTCGGGGATGGGTCCCATTGCATGGGTCTACAGTTCTGAGATATTCCCATTGAGGCTGAGGGCGCAAGGGTGCGGTATGGGAGTCGCAGTTAACAGATTCGTCAGTGGGGTGATCTTAATGTCATTTATATCTCTGTACGAGAGCATTACAATTGGAGGGGCTTTCTTTTTGTTCGCAGGGATTGCAATTATAGCTTGGATTTTCTTCTATACATTGCTACCAGAGACGCGGGGAAGAAGCCTAGAGGACATGGAGGTCCTGTTTGGTAGTTTCTGTAGGTGGAGATCCACCAGTAATAAAATAGAGAAGAAAGAGGGGCAATATTAATGGGGGGACTAAATAAACCACAGTACCCAGGCTGCAGGGTAAGTAATGTTGTCCCTGGTATGTCGATTCTATGATATTACACATTTATTAAAAAGTAAAATAAGTAGTAAGTCTCGATTGTTGATTGTTGTACCATGCACTACTTGCTAAGTACATTTTATGTTATGTACTGAACATGCTTGTGGTCATTTCTTTTTTCTTTATGATAGCTGGCTTGGTGCATGCGAACATTATTAGTTTGCAAGGATACTTCTCCTTGTATTGCAAACACTATTCCCAGTAATTTCTTTATTTTGGAGGAGTCATGTCCCTTTATTTGTGTACACGATTGGATTAATATGATAAAATGCTATTTCTTATGCAGTTTATTATTTTTCAATAATTTTTTTTTTATTTTTTTGCATATTTCTAATAATAAATAAATATACACCATTGATCACACACTTATTATACAGTTTTAGTTTCAATTTCTTCTTAATTTTATGTAGTAGTAGATTTAAGATGATGATTATTGATTTTAAGCAAGTTTGTTTACAAGTAAATTCTAAATTTCGTGTACTTGAATAATTGTCAATTCTCGAGTTTATATGGAATGAAGTTAAATTCTCAATGATTGTGTATATATATATATAAAATAATAATAATAATAATATTGGACTGCATTCTTTTTCCCCAAAAATAAAATAAAATGGCATACTATTGCGGTGATCGTACTTTAAAGCCCAGTAGTTTTAGCCGAAGGAAATAAAATCAGAGAAGCAAGCTTAATTCATGTGACCTCTGTAGGAAACTAGTTAGCCATGACAATGGGTCGAGTCGAGTTTGGGTTGTCAAACTTCGAGCCGGGTTTAGTAGGTGAACAACCAAGACTCATTGTTAGTGAGTCAAGCTCCAAAAGTGGCCCTCTCTAGTCTCTACTCCTTGCTCTTCCTTTCAATTAGTTATTTACTCAAATTTGAAGTCTAAAGAAGCAGCGAGTGCACAGATTGAGTCTCAGTTCAGATCCTCTCATGTCACTCTTTTTCCCTTTATATATAGGTTGATGGATTCAAACTTGTTGTCTTAGTCATGTCAGCCACGAATACGATTTTCCGACCTAAAACTGTATGATAATCCCCTCGTTTGAAATAATTTTATTAGTATCATGTATTGTGTCCTAAGTCATTATAGCATCTTCTGATTGGTTGATTTGAGCGGTAAATGAAGCACTTCCTTTGTCATATAATGATGATTTTTCCATAAGATGATAGACTCTTAACCTTTATCGATGGCAAGTTGACCTGTCCGGATTCCTCGCAAGGCAAGTTCTCTCAATCATTTCAAGATAGGACTGCAACTTATCTGATAAAGAATTTCAGATGACAATAACATTTACCTTAAAAATTGAAAAGACCCACGAAATAGAGACTGGGAAGAAAAATACTGGAACACATTATCCTATCTTCGTTTTATTTTCTTCATTTTCTATTTTTATTTATAAGACAAAAAAGTGGAAATGAAAATAAATATTTTAAAATGGATCCATACGATTTTAAAATGTCATAAAATTTTATTTTATACGATATTGACTTCCCTCTTTTAAAGCATTCTCAAGAGAATGTACACATAACAACTTGTTTGTGTACAAATTTAACTTCGTTAAAAGTAGTTGATCTCAAACCCAGAAAAATGAGGAGTTTAAAAAGTTTTTTAAAAAATAAAAATAAAAAATATGAAACGAGCATCTCATGGGCCCTCTCGACTTAGCCCATAGGTCCATGAGCCCATGGTTCGAATCGAGCGACAATTTGGACACAAGCTGAGCTAACGTTGGGCTTGTGCCCAAATGAGTCGAGTTCGAGTTTATATGGGCTGAGCGATTGCCATGACATGCCTAACTACAACCATTAATAGAACATTCGGCACTTTCTTACGACATTCAAATATTTAACTTGGTATTTTCTAGATTCGTCTTCAGAATCCTCCAATAAGCTCCTCCCATCCCATCTTGGACTTGGAGTCTCTAATGTTCCACAAGTTTCTAGAGCCTTTTCGAACCTTTTACCAACCCATCTAAATATGTAGGTTGTCGACCTACATTTTCGAATAGCAGCAGTTCTTACTCTCAATCTTTGTGTCTGGCTTTCGGCTACGACTACACTTGCCATGTGGTGTGTGTGCAAGTCTACATTGTAAAAAACAAAACGAAAATGTACGAGTGTTTCAAAATTTCTCAAAATTAAAGTAAAGAGTGTATTTGATTGATTTTATTTTCGATAAAAAAAAATGGCATTTTCACCGAAATTCCTATTTTTGGGGTATTTGATCGACAATTTTTTTCATGAAAAATATTTTCCAAGTTTTGACCATGTGATCATATTTTTCTCAAAAATAAGGAAAAAAATTTCTTTAGAGAGGGGTGATTTTTATTTTCCAATTAATTCACTATCTCTTTCATGTATCTCCTTCTCATCATCTACCAACAAAAATAGATAAGTATAATATTTTCTAAATTGAAAACTAAATTAATCAAACCAATTTAATTAATAACTTCCATACAAATAAGTTATTGTCAATTGAATTGCCTAAAATTTATTTTGGTTAATTATATTACCACCAAAAAATCTTCTTATTATATATGAAGATTGGGTTTCATCATCATCTGAAATTAGAGACGAAAACAAAATTATTTTCCTTCGTGATAGAACACAAAAGCCGTCGACGGAGCTATGGCACGACTATTGAAAGAAAAGAAAGAAAGAATTAAATTTATGACTGTGGTGGAACAATAAATTATTTTGTGAGATGAATATATTAAAACCTCAGTAATTTTACCTCAAACTATTTAAGTAAATTAAAATAAAGAACACTTAAAAATTGTGGTGTAACTAACAAAATCCGTAGTAGTTACATAAATTATCCATTTATTTTATTTCCATGCAAATTCATTACTCACAATTAGGGATGGGCAAAAACCCGCCCAGCCCGATCAACCCGCCTGACCCAACCCAACCCGACCGGGTTGGGTTGGTTTTTGCCTTTTTTTCTTGGGTTGAGTTGATTTGCAAGGTTAAGTTGGTTGGGTTGGGTCGGGTTGTGGGTTAACCCATCCAACCCGACAAAAACCATCCAACCAGAACCGCTAATTAAAAAACTAAAAAACTTTGCCAAACTAAAACAGAATAAAAGTGAGAGACCCGGTCAAAAAAAAAAGTGAAAGACAAAAAAAAAAACCCTAACATATCTTCCATCATCTCTCTCACGTGGCGGACGTCGTCTCACCAAATCATCAACATTGGTTGTGATTTTGGATGAGATCTCTCTTCCAATACATCTCTCTTTAACGCAATATATTAATGTTGCTTTAAATTTAGTACTTTAGTGACTTTAATGTTTGTTGATAGGTCGTCCCAACTCTCAATCTAAGCCAACCAACCCAACCCAACCCGACCGACATTTTGTTGGGTTAGGTTGGGTTGGGTTGGGTTTCAATCTTTACATGTGTTGAGTTGGGTTGAATTTATGCCAAATCGATCATGTTGTGTTGGGTATGCGTTGGGGGAAAAACCGACCCAATCCAACCCACGCTCACCCCTACTCACAATTAAACGCACTCTACGTACATCATGTGTTTTTAAAAATTCTGGGACGTATTACCGAGAATCTGGCATAAGTTCCGCCATAAATTAGCATTTTTATAAAGAAATTTATATTTATTAAAGATTTATTTTAAAATTATTTTATTTACCTCGGTGTACAAGTTGCAGGATCCTAAACAAAAAATTGTCAATTAAAACTGTCAAATCGGTCCCTGTGAAGAGGTCCTGTTATTGAGCCAATTTCTTCAGCTTTTTCCAAATCTCTTTGATCTTTAGAGGCACATAAGATCATTTTGTGTCTGCAAGGATTTCTAAAATGAAGACTATGAACAGAACCAAAATAATTATATGAGTAAAGAAAGATATCTTCCACTTTTCTCCCAATAAAAGTGAATAATTATAGTTAAGTACAAATACCAACGTAATGGAGTTGCTTTAATGATAATTGACATGTTCAAATTATCATGGTAGGACAGGAAACAAATACATTATCATAAATTATCTCGAATAAGTGATTCACTAAAAAAATTGATTTTAGAAAGAATTGCAACCAAGATTTCATTTTTTTTAGAATTTACCAAAATATTTCATGTGCAACCCAGTACCTAAAAATTTCATTTTATTATAGTACAAGGACAAATGAATCTATTAATTTGACAGTTAGTTGTCCCTCGATAACTAACTTTAACCACATTATTAGCAATTTCAATAAGGGTGAAATGGTAATTTTTCATTTTATATCTAAAATAAGTTATAAACTAAATAAAAAAAAAAGGGAAAATTTATCTTCTTCTTCACCCCCCAAAAATTCAGGAACCCAAAAAACAGTTTGTTGACCTAAAAAAAATACGCTAACAGAATCCTGACTACCCTCATCCACATAGGTATCCATTGCATACTGGAACATCTCATTGGAATGAAAATGTTGTCGGTCGAGAAAAAAGGTCAGACAATCGTTTGTACTCAAACTGTTAAGTCAACGATCGGATGAGAGATAAATGAGTGTAAGAGACAGAAGAGTGGGTTTTTGTTAGGTTAGGATAACATTACTTTAAGTGTGAAATGGATCACATATATATAGTGAAATGAAAATGTGTCAAGTGATGCTAAAGCGTTGAGTCAAAGCCCAAGGCGATGCTGCTTGATTAAATGAGCTTGATCTAATTGAATAATCGATGCCAAGTTGAAATATACAGGACCCCCTTGGTCATGTGCATGCCACATAATTTATAGATATAACAATATTCCCTCTAGGTCGTATATTTATATCCGGGTGGGATTTGAAATATAAACTGTCAAACATACGCGGTTTTACAAATTGCCTCATAAATATGAGCAGTTTTAATAAGTGAGAGCTTACGAACTGCTTCAAAAATATGCATCAATCATAAATATGTGAGGACCCACGCATTGCCTTGAGAATATAGATCACTCCAATATATTAGGATTACGAACTGCCTAAAAAATATGTGAGTAAGCCTGAATAAGTGAGGGCTTACAGATTACCTTGAAAGATAGATATTGTTAGTAATATATAAAAATTTTGGCAGCATGTTTTCTTTAACATGAACGAAATCAATATGTAATATAATATAATATCTCTACCGCACATATATAAAATAAATTGGGCTCCGTTTTCCCCTTCCAAATACTAATGATAATAGCGTAAATTATATTAACTTAAACTTATCCAAAATAGAATATGTGGAGAGCCTATTGTGTATCATAACAGATGATATGCTGTTGATAATGAAATGAAAAAATAGATAACATGACATATGTACCGACAGTAATGAAAATAGTGTCATAACATGCTAGTGTTATAACATGCTTTGAATATAAGCAGCTATAGTAAAACTAATAAGAAGGCGGGACTCTAAATATAAATAGCTGTGATAAGATGATGTAGAGGAGAGACTCTGAAAACAAACAACTGTGATAAGGTAATGCTCTGAATATATAAGCAATAAGCCGATGAAGAGACGATGCTCTGGATGTAAGCAGCTATGATAAGTTGATGTAGAGATGATACTTTGGATATAAGTAGTTGTGATAAGCTGATGTAGATGCGATGCTCCGGATGTACAAATCTATGATAAAACTAATGAATGGATGCTACTCTAAATATAAGCAGCTACGATAAGATGATGGAGAGGCGAGACTCTGAATATAAACAACTCTGATAAGATGATGCAGAGGCAAGACTCTGAATATAAACAGCTGTGATAAGATGATACAAAGGCGAGATTCTTAATATAAACAACTGCGAAAAGCGGATGCAGATGCGAGACTCTTAATATAAATTGTTGTGATAAGTTGATGCATAGGTAATGCTCTGAATATATGTAAACAACTGTGATAAGCTAATGCAGAGGCGATGCTGTGAATATATAAACAGTTGTGAAAAGCTGATGTAGAAATGATGCTCTGGATGTAAACAACTATGATAAGCTGATATAAAAGCGATGCTCTGGATGTACACAACTGTGATGTGATAAGCTGTTGCAGAGACAATGCTCTGGATATACATATAGCTGTGATAAGTTGATGCAGTAACATTTTAGAGGCAGGCTCTGAACTGAATATAAGTAGTTGTATTGATACTAATGCCGATGTGAGACTCTGAATTGAATATAGCCCCGTTTGGCCCCATTATTTGATATTATAATTTTTGGAATAATATTTTTTGGAGAATGTGTGGTTGGAAAGGAAGAAAAAAATTTTGGTTTATGTGTAATATTATTTTATTGTAGAATATGTGATTGAAAAAAGAGAGAAATATATATTATAAATTAATGGGGGTCAAACAGGGGCATAAACAGCTATATTGATACTGATGTAGAGGCTGACTCTAAGCGAATAAAATAGCTGTAACGAAGCTGATGCAGAGGCAGACTCTGAATATATAGGTAGCTATGATAAAAAGGAGAAAAGGCGGACTTTGAACTCAATATAAGTAGCTATATTGGTACTGATAGTAAGGAGAGACTTTGAACTGAATATAAATAGCTGTATTGATACTGATGCAGAGGTTGACCTTGAATTGAAAAAGAGAATCCCGAATTGGAAGCATAAGCACAATTATCTCGCATGGCGAGACATCTCGAAGTGAGGAAACATCTTATGAATAGCTCTTGAACTATCAAAGTCTTATAAGTTGGTCTCGAAATGAGGAGGTCGTACAACAAGGCTCGAAAATAATGAAAGGTGATGAATAAGCATCTCGCAAAGTAAAGAAGAAGCATCTAGAGAAGTCAAGAATAATATCCGGTGAAACGAGAAATAAGCATCTTGCAAAGCTAAGAATAAACAAC
>CM032641.1:15513309-15578394 GCA_019097785.1 Fraxinus excelsior | reverse complement strand
TTCCCTTTGCTTATAACTTTTGAACAATATTCATTTCACATTTGAATTTGTTGACCATCATCAATGTCTTGATATGTTTTATAGAGAGTCTTGTCATATCAAACATGAACGGTGGCGCAAGTATCATACCATCATCCCGAAAATTTTCCTTTGACATCATTTACTTCACTTATAGTAGCGATTATCTCATCATTGTCAATGGAATTCACCTTGCCTCCAAATTTGCTTTGTTTTCTATGTCGGCATTCATTCGCAAAGTGATCGATTTTTTCCATTGTCGGATGGTTTAGGTAGATCTTCCAAGTTTGGATCAAGTATGTAGAAAGTTTTGAGCGCCGTTAACAAGAATTTGATCTTGTCTTGCCACCTTATAAAGTTCGATCCATCAAAACGATATAGCATCACCAAGTGTCACGGACCGCAGCTTTACTTAAGTCCCGTGACCCTATCATTGTAAATATTTTAATTCATTTTGTTAAATAGATAGAAAATAGGAAAATTTTAGTATGATTCTAGAGCCAAAAGACGTCTACTCCCGTCATTTGAGTTTTTGTTCCGAAATCTATTATAGGAGGTATTAGTCTTTCAAACAATTTCAAGCTTTCTAGTGTTCGCCCCCTGCATCAGCCATTGTAATTTCTTGCTTTCATCTAATGTAATGTTCTGCTTTCAAGCAATCAATGATCAATTTTATTTCAATGTATTTCAATTTCATGTTGCAAACTTTCTTTAAATTGTGATCAAATTTTACTTTCGTCCCGACGCGACCGAGTAAGGCAAAAGGTAGTCTAGTGGAGCAGACTATTGCCGCACGGTATCCCTTTCTGTGCTAAGAAGAAAGGTAACCCGTGAAAGTTGGTATCAGAGCCACAACTCAAGATTTCAATAAGAAAGCTATGGAAAGCGATCCACTTTCCTCGAACACCACAGAGGTGGTGAATGTTCAAAAGATGAACACAAAATAGCGCTTGGATGTGCTTGAGGTGACAAACACTAGATTGTGTTTTGTCATGAAGGCCCTCAGAGAAAAGGTCGAGGTGGCAGAGGCGGAAATTCGGGAACTACGCATCTGACTGGATGAAAGCCAAGAGGTTTGCGCAGCTATGACTGAAGCTGTTGCTATCATACCTGATCTGCAGGATGAGATGAGAGCGTTGAGAGCTCAATTACTAGTGCTTCAACGCGTGGTTGGCAATGGGCAAACCACCGCACAAGAGCCCGTGCATAGGCTCAGAATTCCAGAACCGTGTACCTACGGAGGGGCACGTGATGCTAAAGAAGTTGAGAACTTCTTGTTCGATATGGAACAATACTTTCTTGCGGCTTAGATCAATGACGAAGCAAGAAAGGTGACACAGCTACCATGTATCTCGGTGGGGATGTGAAACTATGGTGGCGAACTAAGTATGCTGATATTCAGGCCAACATGGTCCGAATAGATTCTTGGGATCTTCTCAAGGAAGCGATCAGATCTCAGTTTTTCTCAAGAATGTGGAATATGAGGCACGTCGAGCCTTACGGGAACTGAAACACACAAGCTCCATCAGGGAGTATGTGAAAGCCTTCTCCGGGCATATGCTGAATATCTGAGATATGTCGGAGAAGGATAAACTATTTACTTTCATGGAAGGGTTGAAACCGTGAACACGAACGGAGTTTCAAAGACTGAAGGTTACCAATTTGAGCACGGCCATGGGAGCCGTCGAATGTGTGAATGACTATCAGTCGGAATCTAGAAAAGATCAGCTTTCAGGGAATAGTCAATCGATTAGAAATGGGAATGGACCCCATAGAACTAGCTCAAACTCAAATGGGGGAGAGCGTTATCCTCAGAACAGAGGAGGAACCTATCAAAACAATCGTCAAGGAAATCATCACGGCAGCACCAGTAATAACTGGAATAAGGGAAAAGCACCGGGGGGCAGATCTGATATCACTCCTAAATTGATGTGCTTCTTATGTGAAGGACCCCATCGGGTGACGGAATGTCCTCAAAAACGGATGGTAAACGCGTATTGTCAACTAGCAGTTGGTGGATCGAGTTCAAAGCAAGATGCCCCACAAGCTAGTGTTCATGGTGAGACCGATTCCGAAGAGGATGATGATGTACTGGGCATGTTCTTGCATCGATGTAACACAATATCGCATCGAGTTATGAAAAGGGACGATGTTCCCTCGAAAGAACCAAAGGTGGAAGAATCAAAGGCTCGCATTTGCAGGGCAAAAGGCTTAATGTACATTGATGTGAAGTTCAATGGAAAGCCAAACAGGGCCATGGTGGACACTGGCGTCACACCCAACTACCTCACAAGTACCGAAGTAGAGCGACTCAGACTTGTTCTGGAGAAAGGTAGTGGAAAAGTTAAGGCAATCAACTTTGCTGCTCAACCAATAGCTGGAATAGCAAAATCCGTGGCAATCAAAGTAGGTCCTTTTGAAGGAAGGACAAATCTATCAGCCGTTCAAATGGATGATTTCAAGCTTATTCTAGGATTGAAATTTCTTCGGGATACTAAGACAGCTGTATTGCCGTACGCCGACTCATTGATGATGATGGGTAGTAAATCGTGTATCATTACTACTCAGGGTGGAAAGATGGGCCAGAAGAGTATATCGGCCATGCAATTCAACAAGGGTTTCAAGAGGAATGAGCCTTCATTTTTGTGCACTCTTCGACTAGAGGAGATCGAAGAGGCAACGGGTCCTATTCCTAAACCTGTCAGAAGGCTTGTTAAGGAATTTGATGACATCATGCCGGAGGAGTTACCAAAGAGATTGCCACCAAGGAGGGCAATAGATCATGAGATCGAACTCATTCCAGTTGCTAAGCCTCCCGCCAGGGCACCGTATCGTATGTCTCAACCAGAGCTTGAAGAGCTTCGGAAACAGTTGGGAGAAATGCTAGAAAGTGGGATTATCGTACCTGCAAAATCACCATATGGAGTTCCCGTGTTGTTCCAGAAAAAGGTCGATGGTTATCTTAGAATGTATTGCGACTATCGAGCCTTGAACAAGATCAATGTAAAGAATAGCTATCCTATTCCGCTAATCGCCGATTGCTTCGATCGATTGAGTCGGGCTAGGTACTATACCAAGATTGATCTTAGATCTGGATACTGGCAAGTTCGGATCAAGGAGGGAGATGAAGCCAAGACTACGGTGGTAACCAGATATGGAGCCTTTGAATTTAAAGTAATGCCGTTTGGCTTGACAAACGCTCAGCAACATTTTGTACGATGATGAATCAGGTTCTTCATGGGTTTCTGGATGACTTTGTGGTGGTGTACCTGGATGATATAGTCATCTATAGCGAGACATTGGAGGAACATGTGCAACATGTGAGAAAGGTTTTTGATCGGCTACGAGAGAATGAACTCTAAGCCAAACCTTCCAAATGCTCATTCGCTCAGACGTTAATCAGTTTTTTGTGGCAACCACCAAAGAATGTACATGACGTGCGTTCTTTTCTCGGGCTATGCAATTACTATCGCCGATTTGTGAAGGGATATTCAGAAATTGCATTGCCTCTTACGGAATTGACAAAGAAGGATAATGATTGGGATTGGTCATATGCCAGACTGCTTTCGAAAGGTTGAAGAAATCAATGTGGACGAATCCGGTGTTAACCTAAACCGGATATGACAAAACCTTTCGAAGTACATACTGATACCTCAGACTTTGCACTTGGTAGAGTCCTCATGCAAGAAGGACATCTGGTAGAGTATGAGAGCCGGAAGCTGAATCCGGCAGAACGTCGTTATTCGGCTCACGAAAAGGAGTTGTTGGTGGTAGTTCATTGCCTTTGGGGATGGCGTCACTATCTGCTTGGGTCTCCATTTATTGTGAAGATAGATAATACTGTAGTGAGCCACTTTATGTCCCAACCGAAACTATCGAGCAAATAGGCTCGTTGGCAGGAACTTCTGTCAGAATTCAATTTTATGCTAGAGTATCGTCCTGGATCTAGCAATCATGTTGCTGATGCTCTTAGTCACCAGGCCGACCTAGTCACCATTTGCTATATGGCTGCTCTTTTAGGGAGCGCAGTGACTACAAATACAATGGACCAAATTCGGGCACTTTTGGATAAGGACCCGGCTACTCAGTATTTGGTTGACCTCATCAAGCAGGGCAAAACTCGTCAGTTCTGACTCGATAGGGGTCTAGTAAAGACTAAAGGAGACCGTCTTTATGTTCCTAAAGGCGGAGATTTGAGGAAATCATTAATCACGGAGTGCCACGACATGATTTGGGCAAGACATCCCAGGGAAGAACGCACTTTTGCATTATTGTAACGTGCATACTACTAGCCTCAAATGCGGGACAACATAGCAACTTATGTGAAAACTTGCCTTGTATGTCAACAAGAGAAGTCAGATCATAAAAAAAAGGCAGGCTTGCTGCAGCCCATTTCCTCCTAACTAGACCATTCGAGAGTGTATCGATGGACTACATCACCAGTTTGCCAAAGGTTGGAGATTTTAGCACAATCATCGTCGTGGTAGACCATCTATCCAAATATGCAACTTTCATCTCATCGCCCAAGTATGTATCAGCTGAAGAGACAGCTCAATTCTTCTTCAAACATATTGTCAAATACTGGGGACTACCTAAGGACATCGTTAGTGATTGGGATCCTCGATTCACTGGCATATTTTGGACCGAGTTGTTCAAACTTTTTGGTTCAACTTTGAGCATGAGCTCTAGCTTTCACCCCCAATCTGACGGACATACCGAGCGCTTCAATTCTATGCTGGATGAATACCTTCGGTACTTTATCTCTACTTCGCAGAAAAATTGGGTGAAGCTTTTGGATGCGGCACAGATGTGTTTCAATGCCCAAAAGAGCTCTTCCACCAATAAGAGTCATTTTGAGATACTAGTCAGCAACCGTTACTCCCTCACACTGTAGACATTGATCAAAGTACCAAATTCCCTCAAGCAAAAAGTTTCTCTCAAGAGTGGAAACGAAATATTGAAATTGCTCGGAGTTATCTTGAGAAAACTCAGAAACGGTACAAGAAGGCTGTAGATCTAAAGCGCCGTTTTGTGGAATTTAATGTTGGGGATCTGGTAATGGTGAAGCTCCCTAGCAGAAACTGTTATAAACTGACAAGAGGGAAAGATTCAAGACCGGTGTCAAAGTATATTGGTCCATTACCCATCGTGAAGAGGATTGGCAAAGTCGCATACAGAGTTGCACTCCCTTCATGGTGCAAAATCCACAAGGTCCTTCATGTTGGCGTACTCAAACCATACTTTGCCAACAAGGAGGACGTACCCAGAAATGAACCAAAGCGACCGGTGTTTGAATTGAAAAGAGCTGAAAAGAAGGTTGCTGAAGAGATTTTTGACCATCGAACTACTCGAGCTTTTAGAAAACATCATCAAGTGTACTTGGTCAAATGGAGAGGATGCAGCAGCGAGGAGAATACTTGGGAAAGTGAAAAAGACCTTGAAGCCTTCAAATCATTAATTGAAATATATCATTCATTGATGGCTACGAGGACGTCGCCAAAACAAGTGGGGGAGAATGTCACATACCGCAGCTTTACTTAAGTCCCGTGACCCTATCATTGTAAATATTTTAATTCATTTTGTTAAATAGTTAGAAAATAGGAAAATTTTAGTATGATTCTAGAGCCAAAAGACATCTACTCTCGTCATTTGGGTTTTTGTTCCGAAATCTATTATAGGGGGTATTAGTCTTTCAAACAATTTCAAGCTTTCTAGTGTTCGCCTCCTGCACTAGCCATTGTAATTTTCTGCTTTCATCTAATGTAATGTTCTGCTTTCAAGCAATCAATGATCAAGTTTATTTCAATGTATTTCAATTTCATGTTGCAAGCTTTCTTTAAATTGTGATCAAATTTTACTTTCATCCCGACGGAATCGAGTAAAGCGGAAGGTAGTTTAGCGGAACAGACTACTGCCGCACGGTATCCCTTTCTGTGCTAAAAAGAAAGGTAACCCGTGAAACCAAGTCTTGATTCATGAGTTTGATAGCCATGGCAGTATCTCCTTCGATTGTCATTGTGCAAACCAAATAAAGCTTTTAGATTGTTGAGAAAATTTGTTGGCCGAAGTAGATAGCAAGCCTCCAATGAGAATATTAAAAGAACTCCAAAATATATATGTAAAACACAAAAATAATGATTGAAGAATAAGAAGAAAAGAAGTAGACTTGAATCACACTTGTCCTAAAAACTTTATTTGTGCCCTCTCGATTATAAGAATGCTAAATGATCAACACACAAATAGCTTTAGCGAATCTCAAGTCTAGAAATCGGGTTGCAATTAGCACTATTGAAATCCGGAAAAAAGGAACAAAAGAAGAGAATATGAAAATAATTCTAAATATATTTTTATAGAATTTTGGGGCTATAATTTCAAGGTTTTAGATGAGAATTGTTGTCAATAAAACATGAATTCTATCTCTATTTATAGAATTCCTTCATACACTTTTGCATGAATGTCAACTTTTCACAAAAAGATGGAAATAGAGGATGAAGAGGTCCAAAAATTGTTCAAAAACTGTTTTTTTTTTTTTTTAAAAATCTTTTTTCAACCACATTTGATCAATTCCCATTTACCAATATTTGAACAACATGTAACAATCCATGCCAAGGTAAGCTTCCTAGAACTCCAGTTGAGAGAGGTACGAGTAATTATCAAGAACTTAAAAGATATCAAATCCAACTTGCACATTGTTGTGAAATTAGATAATCTATTTGACTATTTGATAATCAAATTGAGTGCTTGTTTGAGAGCAATTTTTGCTTTATTTTAATAAAAAATCGATACGTTGTCGCAACCCTCTTTGACTTCTTCCTCACATTGGTGGGCCCCAAGTTGCTTTTTAACGGTCAAAAAATCAAGATTTTGGACCAAAAAATCAATAACAGACATGCATATATCAACTTGATAATCCACTAAGCCATGGTGAATAATCGATATTGACGACCCTTGTTCGGTGATGATTAAAACTAGATTTTTAATAGATTTTGATAAAAAGTTGATAAAATATGTGGTTGAAAAGTTGTAGATACTGTGAAATATGTAATTAAAATTAATTGTTGACTTTAAGTTTGATAAAAATCTAGATTTTAATTCCTACCAAATTAGGAGTGTAATTGATAGTCCCCTATTGTCAGCCAATAAACATTCACGGCCATTGAAATTGACAATCTCGAAAATAATATACGAGACGTAAGAGAGAGCTAATAATGTATAATAACAAAGTAAAAATTTGTTGGGAGAGAATTAAGGGGCACGTACCGATTACTTGTAATTTCTCCTGCTTCTTCTATGAACGCTTGCACTATCCATGATTTTGGCTGCAATTGTACCTATTACTATTTATTTTGAGGAATCAGATAACCTAAAACCCGATGGATGCTCTCTCCTTCGGCAGAATTGGTGATTTAAATACAATAAATCTATCTCTAATTGTCTCTTCTAAAAATGAGATATTTTGAGTAATTGGTTGGGGTTTGGGTCCAGTTTCTTCTTTATGGCCCTAGATAGCTGCTTAGTTAGCCTTGGCCCAAAATCAGGCCTGGGTTTTTATTCAACTCTTTCTAAGCTTATGTAGTTTGCTTTTTCTTTTGTTTAACTTGGTCGTTCTTCGCGTATAACAAAAGGTGATGCAGCTAGAAAAAAGAGTAAACATCTTTCCAAATAGGGGAGCAGCAGATAATGATAGCATAAAAAAATTCCTTCAGTTAAGAAATGAAAATGAACTTTTTCAATTCATTAAATATAGAATCCAATTTTGGATTTGGATTCATATGTACCCAGATTTTTTGTTTACATCCTTGATGAAAGCCCTGTACAACTTGACAAAGTTGCAACCTTGATGCATTTAGATTTGCTTATGACTTTGAAAATTTGCTCATATCTAGATTTGTGAATATTTGGATCTGTTGAGTTTATATGGAGGAAAGTCCATGTTTGGGGTATTCTACTGTAGCCCAAAGTCCATTAACATAGTCGTTTTCCCAAAAAATAAAAAAGAACAGTTTTCTCTTGCGCTCAGATTTCATCAAAGCTCTGATCCCAAGTTGTCTGTGGTCTGATCGAGTTGAGATTTGGAGGAGAGTTTCACAGGACACAAAGCTACAATATGCATGGTGATGAATGGATATCGACTGTTTGGTATATTTTTCCTATTTCATATTGTTTTGTCAAGATTTTTTCTTATCTTGAAGAAATATAGATTTTAGCTTCGAGCTGGGACTAGAGAAGACTTTGAGTACATATTATTTGATTGATAGCGGAGGTTTTGATTGGATTGGGTCCCGTGGCCTTTATTTCTCACATCTTGGATGTTTTTCTACGTAAAATAATTATTTTTGTTCTTGTGGTTTGATATGATTGCTTTTCTTTAAATTATTTTCAGCATATAAATTGTCAAAAAGGACATTTTGCTTATTTTCTTTTAGGGAGAAGAATTATTTCACTGTGTATCAGTTTGTTTGCATCTATCCCAATAGAATCCTCACTAACGGAGATGGAGGTTGCAATTGCACAGGTCAATGTTGAATAACTATACTTTTTTTTTTTTTTTTAATTTTTCTAGATTTTGATTATGTATTTATGTTTTGTATTTTTTGGTGAGATTTGATCGTATTTAATCGTGTGTTGGTTTGTTTGTGGTGGTTTTTACTATTCCGTGTTGCTAGCGTAATATTTTATCACATATTTGTTAACCTAATGGTTGTGAGTGATGCATATGGCCATTTTGGCTTTAGTTAGTAGTTTCAAATGCTGACGACTGACGTTACGGTTCAGGTTGGAATGGATTGGGAGTTTGATTCCAAGTGTGATGGTGGTGGAAGGTGGCTTTCGAGAGAATTGTTCGGGGATGGTGATGGGCATCATAAGGGCCACGATTGTTATGGTAAGTAGCAGTAGGTGGTGATAATGATGGTGGTTGCTAGTGAATAGTGGTGGTTGACGGTGAATAATGGTAGTTGCAAACGAGTTAATTAAATGGATGCTCACTTAACTATACTAATGGTTACAAATTGCTCACCGAAAAATAAATGGTTACCGAATACTCACTCAACTATTAATTAATTTGCCCATCTATCACTAGGCTCAAATACGTCCGTACAGATGGACAATAAATTACACGTGAAGGATGAAAAATTGACATGGCAACGACGACGTTAGTTGAGTACACGGTGGATAAAAATGCAAGAAAATAGCAATTTTAGTTCCATTTTCCTTCTAAAATAACGACAATCTCCAATTCTTCATAGAAGAGAGAAATCTGAAATCCCCAATTGAAACCTAACCCTATGAAGAACCAAATCCGTTAATTTTTCATGGAAATCTCTTCATCCACTTCTTAGAATCATGAGATTGGCTTATATATCCTACCTGTATTGCAAAAATAAAGGAGATGGACTTGTATCCTACTGGTATTGCAGAAGTAATTCAACATTCAATTTTGATTTTGGCCGTCCAGAAAATGATTGTTAATAATTACCAATTTTGGGATTTAAAAAATAATAATTTTAGATGATGTGGACATCATCATCCAAGTCATTTTTTTTTATATCTACATGGAATTTATTGTCCAACTATATGAACAGATTTGAACCTAATGATGGATGGGTGAATTAATGAATAGTTGAGTGAACATTCGGTAAACATTTATCTTTCGGTGAGCAACTGGTAACCAATAGTATAATTTAGTGAGCATCCATTTAATTAACTTGTTGCAGGTGAACAATAATATTTTATGAATGATGTCGATTGAACAAAAAGTGAGAATGACATAGATAAACATAGGGTAACGTTTTCATTATCTGTGTAAAATGTAATTTTATAAATAAAAATAACATAATGTAACACAACATGTTAGTTGCGCAAGTCTTTTGTTTTCAATAAAGAGTAACATATGGTACATAATGTGTTACTCGTGAAAAATTAATTTTTTGATAAAAAATTGTTGGAGATATTACACCGATAAATGTGCATATTATATTCAAATCAATATGTACCGTTTTATGCTCATGAAATTGAAATAGAATTCGATTTACCAAAATAGAATTTGAGAAGACAATCAATAATCATCGAAGTTGAATACGTGTCGACGGATTCAATCTGTTTCATTCTTTATTTCAAACCTTACATGAAATCAAAAGAATATTAGTTACTTTCCAAAATCAAAATACTAAATTAGAATGAAATTGGAAAAAGAAAGATGAAATGCAAGTGATACGATCGGTCAAGGCAAGTGTTTGACATTTTGTCCTTAAGATGAATTTGCCCCGCATCGGTGCTAACGGTTTCTTGACAATTATCTCCCAAGATACAACGACCACGTCAAGCCATATGAGCACTCCAAATGGCTTAGACGAATGAACTCGAACGGAGTTCCCTATCTACCATAACCATGATTTTGATGTAAAAAAAAAAAAAAAAAAATTCACTTCTACATAGTATTTTATGCAACATGATATGAAAAGAATGATATGGATTTATGATTTGAATGAATTGAATAAAATCCAAACATATGGGTTCTTATATAATAGTTGGAATAGGCATACCAAGATACACATCTCTTGAAATTTATATCTCTCCACAAAGAGGCACAATTAAATCTCTACATAAAGAGACAATTATTGAAAAATAATACTAAAAGTCATGATCCATATGAAAAGACATATATTTTCATCAAATTTGGCTTAATTTCTCATTCACCAAATAGCACATTTCCAACAATCCCCCACATGAATGAAAATTAATACAAATGACTATACAGACACTAGTAGAGAGAGGGCAGAAAAACACTGCATCTAATAAGGTAGCTTTTGGCCTTGAACCTACCTTAGTGAAATACTATCGGACTTACTGGCTAATTGGTGAACGTGATGTCTTGAACCACTCAGCTGTTGGTGTAAGCCAAGACAACAATACTCACACAATGTCTTCCCTAAACCGTTCATGGTTCTTATGACTGTGTCCATTTTGTCCCTAGACCACTCTTGGATTTCATAAGTGTTTTAAAGAATTTTAGCCTCAACCAATTCTTGTAGAAGCGGTCCCACTTCACACTTACATAGGTGACCTCATATTAAAAGTATTATGTCATACTCCACTTGACTGAATCAAGCTATATGAATCATTAAAAGTGTATCTTAACCTTTCAATCATTCTGCAGAAAGCACTTTAATATCATAGGAATGAGTTAGGAAATAATTTCCTAAGTGCTTCATGGAATCTTCATAACTTAGTTGTCCCTTTGAACCAAGATCTTGGGATCTCCAGTCAACAAGGTAGGGTTACCATTACAAAGACTCTTACGTAATAGGCTAATCTCATTCCCTTCGATATGCAGTATACTTTATCTCTTGGTAAATCTCTTAAAGGTACCACGAGTTTACACTATTGAGATCAACTACTTAACAATATTATATTTATGACTTACATGTCTAGTTACATGTGACTTAGTATCTTATCAAATATAGCTAGCCAACGATCGATTTGATAGATAAAGTTTGTCACCACCAAGAAATCATCTCATGAAGCTACATGCTTCTCATTAGCTTTATCTAAAGCTTTATTATATACAAACAACATTTTTAGATGATTTCTATAAACATAGACTAGTCAATCACTTTTACTAGTGGATTCCAGGATCATGGGTATTCAATATCATCATTGAAACATTACAGTGCATTTGAACTTTATGAATATAATTCAAATATTCCAATTGTTCTTGCATGTCCAAACAAACGTCAGAATCGTCTTTTATCCAATTTCATCCACTATAGACTTAGTATATATCATCCTTATAATTAATATAAGGGTTTTCTACCTTTTCCACCTTCATAGATACATTTATATGATTATAAGGTATATAAAAATGTAACTTTTAACATAAATTACCTCCACAATTCCTCCATTAGGAATGTATGTGCAACTAGTATTGTTGCATTCACAAATCTAGAACTTTTCATATAAGTTCGCAAGCATTGATGTTAATCCCCACATTTTTGGGTTATACTTGAACTTAGAGTTCATCAACTCTTTCATAGTTCAATTCATTTATCGAATAGATAATGTCCATATCGAATGTTTCGTGAAAGTTTAAGTACTTTCAAAATAGTGGTCGTCAACCCACACAAATGAAAAATCATTTTCCATTTAGAAATCGTACTTCAATCAAACTATCTTTAATTTGATCGCACACAATTTGATCAAGGTCATCACATAGATCAATAATCATTTTCCAAATATAAACCAACTTAATTGGTCTACGAATTTTAGTATAGTATAGTCCAACAATGATGGACTAAACATCTCGATTCACAATAATTGCATCTTTCCCAAACATATGCAATATATCAAATTTGTGACATTTCACATGATAGTTGAATGAATGAATCAAATGTAGGCTAAAAAGTTGTGTTCTCAAAAGACACAATCCTACAAAATGACACACCTCTTCATCTAAATTGATCTTAGAATATTTTATAATATTCTACACAATTTCACCAATTCCAAATTTTGTCACATTTTATGCAAGTACAATTTTGCATAAATCATCTCATTTAATTTCATCAAATTAATTGAGACTATCATCATATTCCAATAAAATGAATAATCATGAAAGTTCATATACTTTCAATAACTAGTTGGCATTCTTCCAACATTTATACATTTCCAATGGTTAGGAGTAAATTCTCCTTTCTATCAATTCATTGCCTGAATTGCAATAGTCTTAGCAATATCCAATTCACCACGATCAAGGTGATGATATAGCAACTTATGTTCCAAATATTTATACATTCATTGTATAAATTTATTCCGTTTTAGTCAACACATACTATGACAAGAAATGTAATGTCTTATGGAAATTCATGTGTTTCCATATAATGTTGTCATCTCAAAATATATAAAGGAACTTCTCTTTCATACAACTTTACTTGGTTATTCAATTTTGGACCCATAGTCCCATATACGATTTATACGAAACACACAAACATTAGTCAAGCCATCTTTATATTGACACTACACTTGCCAACAATGATGGCGTTGTCATGGTTTCGTAATATGTACAATAAGGTAATTCCACATTAAGGAATTAGTCTTTATCAAGACCAACTGCACCCTTACATGTGCTTCTAGATCACAATGTGATCAATATTATAATTTTGGCTTTTGGACAGAATAAAGCCACCTCTCTTTGAGATAAACATGACAGTAAGTCCAATAACTTTACTTAACCAAATTCACATGGTGGCCTACACAAATCCACCAATTAAATTAACCAGAACCAAACAGTCAACCATGATTTGGTACAAACCTTGAACTAATCATGTTAGCTCGATAAACTGTTTTAAGTATTGAACAACGTTCAATCGAATTTGATCATTTCTCATCTCAGTATCAAATTCATGTATGCAATAATAATTATTTTGAACTATTTTTGAAATCAATTTAAC
Source organism: Fraxinus excelsior (assembly GCA_019097785.1). NCBI lineage: Eukaryota > Viridiplantae > Streptophyta > Magnoliopsida > Lamiales > Oleaceae > Fraxinus > Fraxinus excelsior. The sequence goes on along the minus strand of CM032641.1, from coordinate 15,564,931 downwards.
CCCATCAGCATACCAGTCAAAGATTTCAACTATGTCTCAATTTGCATTCTCTTGTAAGAACGAGTTCTTTTCAAAGAAGAATTACACAATTTTTGCAGACTATAGTTTTTATCCTTTACAAATGAATGTCATTAACAATCATCATTGTCAAGGATATTCCGAATTATGACCAACTATAGGCACCATCTTTGCTCTATAAAATATATATGTATCCCAATAATTGGGCAAACAATTTCCACTTGATTTAGGCTTCAAATTGCTATCAAATTTATCTACAAACTTGGTCCGCCAAACTAGGCTATTTGACCAAAATATTTGTCTGAAATTCAAACCCTTGTGTGGGTCTATAGTGGAAAGAAACTCCATTTAACAATATAGGTGGGTGCCAAAATCATGCCCCCTTTCCGTGAGTAAGTGAGCATAATATATTTTAAAAAATTCTTCAAATGAAGAAACATATATTTTTTTCGATGTATGTGTACTTATCAAAATAGATTGATTATTTGCTTGCACAAATAAATTCATAATTGATTATCTCATGCATTTTAGCATGTCCGTGTGACAAATGTGCTACTACTATTCACCACAATGTCAGGGTATAACATGACTAACAAATTTTCATCAAGCGATTTGGAATTTAATATACACCAAATAAATTCACTTATTTGGAATTCACGTCTCATATGAAAATTAATAACTCCAATTATAAAAATGACATTATTTGCAATTTGTGAAAGTACACAACTTTTCACCCTTAAATTGCCTAACAATAATTTGCATAGATTCAAGATTATTCTTTCATATCAAAAGCCATTATCAATAACTTTCTTAAGTCATTTCATATATTGTTTATGTATCACATTAATGCACAATGTAATAATCATTTACTTAGATTAATTGTGCCCAAACTTCAATATGAACATGCACAATAATTTTTCCATGGCAGTTATGAAATGAACGGACATAATTTAAAAAGACATGTATCTTGAATTAAATAGAGACCAAGTAACTGATTTCTTTTGGAATTCAATAGACACCAATTTCCATACTCATTGAACACAAAGAGACTATCACCATCAATTTACTTATGTAGTGCAAACAGGCACCTCAATAGACATTTCATGGATTTTCAATTGAAAGAATTCAATTTGGTAGTGGCTTTTCATTAGCCTCAACCGTTTCCATATGTTGCATATAATCCAAAATCCATAATTAAACATACTCAAGTTAAAGGATCGCACATACTAACATAATGATAATTTAAACACATAAATTCTCATTCATGCAAAAGTTCAGATTTTTCTTCCCGTGAATTTTTGCGGAAGAAAAAATCAGACAACGGAGCAGCTACTGACTGCCTTCAATGAATGACACTTGCAATTGCCACAAAATTCAAAGACATGCTCTATCATTTTTCTTACCAACCGTGCAACCATGTATACATTTAATTATATAATTCCAGAAATTATAACATGTATACTTCATGCAACTAATAGCCATGCACTGCTATATATTTTAAAATTAAATTCATTGACCATTAGATTGTAATGCACACCACAAAGATTAATGTCCATAAAGCTTACTTTGGTAATTTTAGCAAATTCATTAGAATGAATTTATAATACAGATTTTCTAAACCCACTTTCAAATCTGAAATCACGCATGCATATACTCAGATTGATCGTGAATATATAAATCATATTCTATATTGCAGAACCCACTGCAATTGCATTAGTTTGGACAGAAAACCTCATGCTATGAGACAAATTAATTCCAGAACTTTAATATGGATAGATACATCCTTCCATACAACATGCAAATTATTTATCAACCAAATATATAATTACAGAAATGTTTGTTGGCTTACGAATTTAAGTAATTCAAAAATAACTTTAGAATATAAAGCACAACATAAATTCATCTTAAGATTGTTGGAGATATTACACCGATAAATGTGCATATTATATTCAAATTAATATGTACCGTTTTATGCTCATGAAATTGAAATAGAATTCGACTTACCAAAATAGAATTTGAGAAGACAATCAATAATCATCAAAGTTGAATACGTGTCGACGGATTCAATCTGTTTCATTCTTTATTTCAAACCTTGCATGAAATCAAAAGAATATTAGTTACTTTCCGAAATCAAAATACTAAATTAGAATGAAATCGGAAAAAGAAAGAGGAAATGCAAGTGATGCGATCGGTCGAGGCAAGTGTTTGACACTTCGTCCTTAAAATGAATTTACCCCGCATCGGTGCTAACTGTTTCTTGACAATCATCTCCCAAGATACAACGACCACGTCAAGCCATATGAGCACTCCAAATGGCTTAGACCAACGAACTCGAACAGAGTTCCCTCTCTACCATAACCATGATTTTGATGCAATGCAACATGATATGAAAAGAATGATATGGATTTATGATTTGAATGAATTAAATAAAATCCAAACATATTGATTCTTATATAATAGTTGGAATAGCCATACCAAGAGACACATCTCTTCGAATTTATATCTCTTCATAAAGAGACACAATTACATCTCTACATAAAGAGACAATTATTGAAAAATAATACCAAAAGTCATGATCCATATGAAAAGACACATCTTTTCATCAAATTTGGCTTAATTTCTCATTCACCAAATAGCACATTTTCAACAAAAATAACATAAGGCAACATGATATTTTACCCATGTAAATATCTAGTTTTTGAAGTATAGAATTACCATGGTAACACAGCGTGTTAGCTGTACAAATAGTGATTCTTTAATAAACGAGAACATACGGTAAGACTAAGTTACTAGTGTAGAAGATATTGTTATCAAATGAAAAAGAAAATGAAATTTTGATTTTGATTTTTAAAAAAATTATAAAAGAAAGTGACACCAGGTAACACAACATGTTATCACCCCTCTATTAAAAGAGGCATCATTGGATTCACTATTCATTTTTGTCACATGAGTTTTCACACTTGTCATGTTCTCATCTGGTTTCACAATAGTGAATTGGTGTTATTTGTTGACTAATTGATATTTCAATTCCAGTTGATATTTTAAATATCTTCTGTGAGAGAGGCAACACAATTAAAATTAGTAAGTCATATTCATTACTTTCGTAATTCCAAAGTTTTTTATTCTCACACAAATCGCCATATCCACTTTCGTGCTTCCAAAGTTTTTTAATGTTATCGTCTTTCCATAGTCTACGAATATTATATTAAACCCAGTGAATTTGTTTTGTGTTTATGTGGGAATTCATCATTGTTCTACTTTGGTTAGTTCTAAAGATTTGCTTTCTGTTTGGGTGAGAATTGAACATTGTTCTGCTGTGGTTACTTCTAAATGTTTGCATTCTTATTTTTATCTTATCTTATAATATAGTTGTTTTATTCTTGCTTCTTCATTCGTGAATTATGTTCCTAATTGTTTCCTTTTACTTTTTCATTCGTCAATTATATTCTCATTTAGTAAAATTATCCTATATAGATTTCGATTATGTTATACCTATAAAATTATCTCATATTGGGCTTGGACGAGGCCCATTAGCGCGCTTGGCCCATTTCCATTTTCTATATATACGCGAATCCATTTTATTTTAAGGTACGTTCATTCTAAAATCCGAACCAAAATCCCCTCTTTCGTTTCTTGCATTTTTTATATTTTTTGTCCAGCCGTTGACTTGACCGTCGAGTGTAAACGGTTGCCGGACCTTTTTTCCGACTGGCGGCATTTGTCTTCTAACGGGATGTTCAGTGTGCAGGTAATGTCCATGTAGAGGGAATGAGGTCGGGATTCTGTTGGCAACATTTTTTGGGGTCAACAAATTGACGCTGTTTGTAGGAAACGGTACGTTAATTGTGTTCTACCACGTATCAAAAATTCATCAAAAATAATTTTCCCAGTTGTTTCTCTACAAAAAAAAATTGAAGACAAGCTCCAAAATGGGAAAGGAAGGAGATCATTAGAAGCAAGTGAATTTTCCCTTGAAAAAAAAACTTTTAGGTAAAGTTTGAAGAAACCGGCCATATTTGATCCTTGGAAAGTGGTTGTTTGCGAACAAAATACAATTTTCCATCAAAAAAGAAGAGAAACAGATAACTTGGTTTTGATTCGGGGAAACAACTTTATTTTCAAGGTGTATTTTGATTTTGGCAGCAAGTGAGGTCAAGGAGGATTCCTCGTTCACCCTTCCTACCACAACATTCTGCTTTGGTCTTTCAAAACACAAAAAAACCACGAGTCAAATGAGATTAAGATCAAGCCCTCTAAAACATTCCATACACCCACACATGAACACTGTTCACTCCAAAAAATAATATATATCTATTTGTCCAAAGGTGGTCATCTTTTGAAACCTCCAAAATGAGATCATCACAGAAATAATGGATTGTTTGAGCTACATTTGTGAAGGCAAGAAAGATGAAGAAATCAAGAGTGAATACAAAAAACAACCACCATCGACATCGAGTTTGAGATAACCCTTTTACAGCCATCGAAGATGAAACCGCCAGCTCCAATTTATTTTTCTTCGTTCCGGCTTTCAAACACAGGAAAAATTTGGTTGCCTCTTTCTTCTCCTCTTATGTCAAAGGACTTTTGCATTAACATGGAGCTTTGTCCCTTTCTCTTCTGGTCAAGCAATGTCCCTGTTTTTCTTCTTCCAGTTGGTCAGGCTTTGAATGGTGATGGGGACAACTAGCAACATGCAGAACTTTTTGAAAGGGGAAGAATTCAAAAGTCAGGTGTTAATTTTGACACAATTCATTTTTCAGGTGTCAAGTTTCAAAATGCAAAATTGAGGTATTTATTTACTAATTAAAAATATTTTTATTAATTAATTATTAAATAATATAATTAACTCACCCCACCTCCACCACCCCCTACCGTTCTAGGGACTATTCCGACGACCGTTCCTACCACAACTCTTCTTCGACGATCGTTCCGGCGACTACTCCGATTCCGATGATCACAGTTCAAATTCGGTCACAATTCAAAAATTTTATAGGTCACAATTAATTCATTGGTCACAGATTTCAAAATTAGTTGGTCACAGATCAAAATTTATAGGTTACGTAGTCACAAATTTCCAAATTAATTGGTCATGGATTTTTTACGGTTGGTCACAGATCAAATTTTATAGGTCACACAGTCACATATTTCCAAATTAATTAGTCAGAGATTTTTTACAGTCATAGATTATATAATTTCAAGGTCACAGATAAAAAAATGGTTGGTCACAGATTACCTAATTTTAAGGTCACAGATCATATTTTTAGTTATGAAACCAAAGTTACAAACACTCTTCATCCCGTCGTCATTGCCACAACCACCACCGCCGCCAACCACAACACACACATCGCAGCCACAACCACCACCACAGTCGCAACCAACAACCACCACAACTTCACACAACACACAACTTCACACACACAGTCGCAACCAACAACCACCACAACCACACACAACTTCACACATACAGTCGCAACCAATAACCACCACAACTTTACACACACACTGACGCCAGCTGCCAGTAGCAGCTCCGTATTTGAACCCACACAGCAACAGCGCTGGGAATCGCAGCAGGCGCACCACAACTTCACACACACACACACACACCGACTGCCGCAGCAGTGCCGCTGCTGCGATTCACAGCAGCAGCGCTGGTCACAGCAGCAGCACTTGGAGGCGTTGCTGCTACTGCTGTTGTGAATCGCAGTAGCAATGTGAATCACTGCTGCGATTCACAGCGGAGTCGAGGCGTTGCCGACGCTGCTAGGGAGAGAAAGGGGGAGGAGAGGAGAAGGCGGTGGAGGAGCGGCCGGTGGAGGCGGTGGCCGATGGGGTGGAGTTGAGAAAAATGGTGAAGATAGGGAGAGAGTTATAGATGGATTAGAATTTGAAATGATTTGGGTTTAATATTTAAAATAAAATACCTAATTTTTGAATAATTAAACTTCTACCCTGATTTTTGAATTGGTGTAAATTATACACTTGATTTTTTGTAATTTCCCTTTTGAAAGTAATATTGTAGTCAAATGAAAATATGCCAAAGATTTGATCCATTTAGAATTATGGACTTAAGTGGATTGGGCCGAAACTTTATATAGATTGGGTCCAAGAATTTATTTCCCTTAGGTTATTCAATTTATTTTCTTTATTGGACTCGGTGAATTTGGGTTAGATGTTTATAAAGCTGGGCCACAATAATTTTTTTTCATTTGGCCTAGAAATTTATTTTCTTTCGGCCCGTAGCTTCTGGCTTACCTTAAATGCTTGGTGAATTCTTGCATTGCCTGTTGTTCTGTCCCTCCATATTATGCCGTGAATGTTGGTTGACACACAATGGTTTTAGTGGAACGCTACCAATTTCGCCAAAGTAAAAGACTTTGGTTCAGCGGCTTAACTCACCAGGTTCATATCTCTTGTACTACATTTTAGGGATGTCTGTTGGTCGGGTCGGTTCGGTCCTGCTTGGTTCCAAAATTTTTGAGTATTTAATAAATGGATCCGTCGGGTCCAAATATAATTATGGAACCGTTCAGGTTCGGTTTTGTTCCTTTCGGTTCCATGTCATAATTAAATTTTTTAACATTTATAGCTACACTACATAAATATAACTAATGACATTTCATTCGTAACTTTTACAAATTGACGTAACCCAATTCAAAAATATATAAATAACTAACTGTCGAATAACATTAATTCAATACATACAAATACCAAAAAGTAGATATTAATATTAAAATGTCGGTGATCCATATTAAGAAATTGTGGCCCAAGGCTTAAAATTATGAAATGATTTGATTTAATTAATTAATTTGTTAATTTATTTAAAAAAAAATAAAATAATTTAATTAATTCAATAAAAAAATAAAATAATTATTTAGTTTCGGTTCTTCGGTTCTTGATCTAGACCCGAGACTCGACCCATACCCATCGGTTCTTGATTCGAGTACTCGTTCGGGTATTTAACTTATGAAAAACCGTTCGGTTTAGTTCGGGTTCGGTTCGGTCCGGTTCAGTTCGGGACTTTTGGACACCCCTACTACATTTCGTCTCATAAGCAACCTATTTTAAGTTTTTCTTGTAGAAAGTAAGTGATCTCCAATAAATTTCTCGCCCAACAAAAATACTCTTTGCTGAGTATATGCAAGATAGAAAATGGATCTTTCCAAATATAGCAACAAAGAGTTATTAATTGTCAATTGGTTTTGAATACCTTTCCCCAGCAAATATTAGCCCATCTGCTTACCCCATGAATATTCCGCTATCAGTCTACAATTGTGATTAAAGTACCAATTGTCAAATTATGCAAACCTGAAGTGTAAGGTTATGGGAAATGGAAGATCTTAATTTTTAGTTATTAAGCACTTGAACTACGATGCTGATTGGATTGTGCACTTCAAGCTTTACATGACTGCCACCAAAATATTATGATTATTACCAAATATCTTTGGTTTGGAATTAAAGGCTCGAATTAAATTTATTACCAAGTGCATTTGGCAAAGTGAGTGGCCTTATTACTCTTCTTCAACTCAAATTATCTAAGCCTCCAACAAGCACTTTACTTATAACAATTATCTTCAGTTTTGTTAACTTCAGTATGCTGAGATATTCCGTATAGCCTGCTTGGGAATATATTGGGTTGAATAGTGTGGTATATTTGGAGATTGGCTGGTGAGATTTTTGCATTGAATTTGGGGCTAGCTCATAGTTTTCTTATTAATTGAAGACGAGCTCTAGCTCATTTTTTTCTTATTATTGAAGGAGAGCCCTACTTCATGGATTTTTTTTACTATCAAAGGCATCATCTCATAAGTCCTCGTTCTTTGAACAAAGGAAAAGGCAATAATCCGAAGTCCTCGTTCCTTGAACAAAGGAAGAGGCGATTATTTGACGTCCTCATTCCTTGAATAAAGGAAAAGGCGGTATGTTTTGGACTCCTCGTTCCTTGAACAAAGGAAGAGGTGATTAACCGAAGTCCTCGTTCCTCGTTCCTTAAACAAAGGAAAATGCGATAATTCAAAGTCCTCGTTCCTTAAAAAAAGGAAGAGGCGATTATCTGACGTCTTCGTTCCTTGAATAAAGGAAAAGGTGGTATCATGAAGTCCTTGTTCCTTGAATAAAGGAAGAGGCAGTATTTTTCGAAGTTTTCATTCCTTGAATAAAGGAAGAGGAAAATCGTCGATACTTATCCTTGACTTCGCGAGATGTTTATTCCTCGCTTTTCACTATCGTCGAGCTTAGTTGTAAGACCTCATCATTCTGAGACCGCTTATAAGACTCCGATAGTTCGAGATCTATACGCGGGATGTTTATTCCCCGCCTCACCAAATGCTTATCCCTGGCTTCGCGAGATGTTTATTCCTCACCTCTTACTATCGTCGAGCCTAGCTATAAGACCTCATCATTCTAAGGCCACTTATAAGACTCCGATAGTTCGAGATCTATACGCGAGATGTTTATTCCCCGCTTTGCCAGATGTTTATCCTGACTTCGCGAGATGCTTATTCCTCATCTCTCACTATCCTTGAGCCTCGCTGTAAGAACTCATCATTCTAAGGCTCCTTATAAGACTCCGATAATTCGAGATCTATATGCGGGATGTTTATTCCCTGCCTCGCCGATGCTTATCCCTGGCCTCGCGTAATGGTTATTCCTTACTTTGCAAGATGTTTATTTCTTGCTTTTCACTGATTCGAGTCCAGGTTGAAGACCTCTTTTGTTCGAGGCTAGCATATAAGATATCAAAAGTTGAAGACGGACTACTAGCTCGATAGTCATTCCTCGCCCTGTGAGATGCCTCACCTTACGAGATGTTGCATTACAGCTATTATCTTCAAAGAACTCATCATGTCATAGCACCTCAGCATCAAATGTATTATATCTGCCTATCTTTCAGAGCTTTGTTTCTAGTTCAGCTATGCTACATGTTGTAGCGATCGAGAATTTTAAATAATATAAAATTATTTTTCTTGAAAAACGTGTCGCTAAGTTTTAATCCCAAACGTTAAAATGAAAACGTGTTCGTCTAGCCATTGTAAAACGAATTTAAATCGATTACAATCGAGTCTAATCCCGAATATTTTAAAACATCAAACTCCTTATCATGTTTAAATCCAAATTTTTATAATTTTAAGTACTATATTTTATCCAATTATATTAGTCCAAATCTTGATTATTTTTAGTCCAATCCACTTAAACCCAATTAAGGAAATCCTTGTAGCCCAAGTTCTTGGCCCACTTAACACCTAGGTTTTTGTGCCCTAAAAATTTACTATTTATAGAACACTCTCATTCTCTCCTCACATTTCACACCTCCAAGCAACCATTTTGGGTAAGAATCTTCATCTCCCCCAAATTTGGAAACTCATGTTGATGCTAGAACCATCAATTTCCAGCACCAACAACATCAAATTTGGAAACTCATGTTGATGCTAGAACATTAATTTCTAGCACCAACAACACCAAAACTCACGACACTGCAACCCCAAAATCACCAATCCCAGCCGAAACCCAACACCAACTCCACCATCATCGACTGCACACACGCACCACACAAACTGCAATCACCAATTTCACACTGCAAATCCCAGCCAAAAACCCAACTTCCAACTCCACCAACCCAACTGCGAAACGCAAGCTGCAGCCACCCATGGTCCATCCACCCATTCGAGCCTCCAACACCAACTCCTTCACCCAAAGGCACCACCAGCCACCGCCTACAACCCACAAAAAATCGACACCTAATCAGCCACAAAAACCAAGAAAAGCCAAAACCCATAAACTTACCTCCTTCCCTGACCTTTTCTGGCCAAATTTCCACCGAAATACCCAAAAGTTCGATTGTGAATCGAAGGAAGGAGACTGGGCCATTTCTTCCCCGCCGTCGCTGCTATCTCTCTCTCTCTCTCTCTCTCTCTCTCTCTATAAATGAGAGAGTGATAGATAGAGAGTGAAATTAGATATTTTGTAAATTTAATTTTAGAAAATTTACCCTTTAGCCCCCAAGTTCTAAAAGTTATTATTTCAATCGCTAAAGTTTTAGTTATAAGTTAATCAGCCCCTGGAGTTCCTGTTTTTCCCACAGTCAGTCCACTAATTTAGAAAAGTCTATTTCAATCCTTAAACTTTTCAATTTCAGTTTCAATAAATTTTCAAATAAATCTCTAAATTTTATTTTATCATTTTAAAACTGTAAAATCTCGAAATACTAATTTGATACTTATTTCCTATTTTGGTTAGACGAAACGTGCGGACGATTAAGAGCTTAACGTTACTTTCCGCTTTACTTTTTACGTGACTCGAGATAGATTGAGGTAGACTTGCCCTATTAATTAGTTTACATTATAATTGCATGTATTATGTGACTTTACGTGATTTATATGCTTTAATGCATAAAATGAGAATATTTCTTATGAGATAAATGATGTTGTTATGTTTGTCATAACTTATATGTTTTAATGCATGAGAAGAGACGAGACTATCTCTTATGAGATAAGATGATGTTATGCATAACTTATGTGCTTAATTGCATGAGACGAGATTACACACACCCTATGATTTTAAAGGAGCCTATGATTTTTAAGAAAATGAGCATATGATGATGATGTCACTGTATAAATTGCATAGTTTATGTGTTCAAATTTTTAGTAAATTAATTATCGGCGATGAGTCTACTGAGTATTTCTTCGAAATACTCATTCCGTTATTTTAACAACATTTGCAGATTTTGGAGACGGTCAAGTTTGATGGGCAGTGGTGGCATGATTTAATATATGAAGTTATTTAAATTTACGCATTTTGAATATTAGTAACTTATTTTGTTATTTCAGTTATTTTGAAGTTGATTTTTAAAGTTTAAACAATTATCCTAAGTTAATCAAATGAATTTTGTGCCGATGAGGTTTACAATTATAAATGTGATGTTTAAAATTTAGTTATTTCCGCAAATCTTTTTATTAAATTCTAGACAAATGAGGATGATGTGGCAATTTGGGTTCACGGAACTCGGGGCATTACACATGTACTAATTTTCAGAGACTTTATATTATTTACCGCTTCGTAAGGATAGGGGTGGGCCCACCTTAATGCCTACGATGACGAAGCTTTCCATGGTTGGATCAAACACCATGGAGAAAGCCATTGACATGGATGCGCCACCCCCATATAAGGATGTCATCTTATTATAGCTAATTACAAATTTAGAGCATTGTCTCTGCTACTTACACATTCAGAGCATCGCCTCTGTTGCTCACATCTAGAGTATCGCCTCTTCAGCTTAGCACAAGTTGTTAACATTCAGAGCATGACATCTGCTACTTACATTCAGAGCATCGCCTCTGGTGCCTATATATTCGGAGTCTCGCTTCTATATCAACTTCATCACATTGGCTTATATTTCAAGTTCGCACTGCATAGAAAGATTCGACCCAACCTGGGAGACTATTGTGATCACTGTTAGTATATGCATTATATTATTGGTGTTAAGTACGTGCGTCACATCACTACTAGCATGCGTTGTGACACTATTTTCATTGTTGCTAATACATGTGCCACGTTATCTACATTATTGCTTTATTATCGACATCACATCATTTGCTATGAAACATTATAGGCTCTTTGCATATATCTTAGAAAATTTTGATTCATCATTATTCACTTTATCGTTGTGAGTATTTGGAGGGGCAAATGGACTCCAAATTTATCTTATATATGTGTGGTGTAGATATTATGTTGTACTACAGGTGAATTTAGTCCATATTACAGAGGAGATGCTGTCGAAATTTTGACAAATATATGCAGTTATCATCTTTTGAGGCAATTCGTAAGTCTTTGCTTATTGAAGCTCGCATACATATCTTCTGAGGTAGTTCATAAATCCTCACTTATTGGAACAGTTTATATTCTCGAGATAATTCATAAGTCCTCACCTATTTGAATTCGATGTATATTTTCAAGGTGGTTCGTAAGTCCTCACTTATTGGAGCTACTCATACCTTTTGAGGCAATCTGTAAGACCTGGCCTATTTGATAGCTCATACTTCAAAGTCCGACCCGCATATAAATATACGACTCAGACTTGGGGGATTATTGTTATACCTATAAAATCATCTCATATTGGGCTTGGACGAGGCCCATAAGTGCGCTTGGCCCATTTCCATTTTCTATATATATGTGAATCCATTTCATTTTAAGGTATGTTTATTCTAAAACCCGAACCAAAATCCCCTCTCCTGTTTCTTGCATTTTTTATATTTTTTGTTCGGTCATTGATTTGACCGTCAGAGTGCAAACGTTAGTCGGACCTTTTTTTCGACCGACGGCCTTTGCCTCCTAACGGGGTGTTCAGTGTGCAGGTGATGTCCATGTAGAGGGGATGAGGTCGGGATTCTGTTGGCAACATTTTTTGGGGTCAACAGATTATATATATGAAAATGTTTCTGAGTAAAAAATAGAAAACTGTGGCCATAAATGTCAAAAGACGTTCGATTTGTAATTAATGTTCATTCGATAGGAGAGTATATAGAAAAATAATGAAAATGTTATTGAGAAATGAAAATAAAATTACAATTAAATATTATTTGACGGAGTACCAGCTCCACATAATACAGATCACTTCGCAGAAATCCTCAGAGCACACGGAGGCCAAACTCCGCATTGATGCGAAGCGTGCTCGTATTATGAGTAGTCTGCGCATGTGGAGCAGTTTCTGCACTGTTCTGCATAATGTGGAGCATGAGCTCCACATTATTGCGTTCTTGATTTCCTTCAGTTTGTCTATGGTGTAGTTAAAAGGTAAGCTTAAATTTATTTTTTTACTTGATACTATGTAGGCTTAAAATTTTATACACAATATGATAAAAAGTTACAGAGAGCAGTGAAAGAAGAGTAGAGAGAAATCTAGAGAAGAGAGAAGAAGAAAGAAAAAGAAAGGTTGAGAGACAAAAAGAGACGTTAAAAACAAAATAAAAGACAAGAATTGCTCTTAGAATAATGTAATCTAAAGCAAAATCGTATAAAAATCATGATTTTTTTGTAGATTATTAAAAAAAAAAAAAAAGTTGCAGAGCATTTGCTCGATACAATGTGGAGCAAGTGTGTGTGTGTGTGCATTTTTTTTTTTTTTTTTTATGTTTTTTGCTTCATTCCATACGTACATATAATAAACTCAAAATTTCTTCATGTTTCTGCATCCGCGCCTTTTTAATTCCAAAAATCTTACTTATTTACATTTTACACAAACTATAAATACAATTTCATTTATTAATAATTTAATTAAAAAATATTAGAAAATCCCCATAGGGGGCAACGCCCCCGAAACCCCACGAGGGGCGTTGTCCCCTCGACCCCCGCGACCTGACCGAGCAGGTCGATTCCCGTCGGGGCGTTGTCCTTGAGCCCCTCGAGGGGCTCCACTTATCAATTTGGTCAAAAAATATATAACTTACTTCAATTTACTTCATATACTTCGATCCTTTATTTTTATTATGATTTTCTTTACTTGTCATATTTTTAGTCATTCCTAATTCTGTCAATATGAATTTGTTTCCAATTTTTTTATGTTACAAGATATCATTCTCAGAGTAAAATGTATTAAAATTTTCAACATTTTTAGTTAGGCTTTGTATTTATTTTCCCTAAAGTTTCTATTACATTATTTATCATTCAACTATTATTGACAAATTGTATACTCTAATTTGTATTTATTCTTATCTTGTATATAGTGTCCAATTGTAATTGATTAGAGTAGTGCACTCTATCTTGGGTAAATTCCTCCAATTGAACTATCCATATTTTTAATTATATATAAGTTTATGTGATACATTTATCACTTTCGATTCTCACACCTAATTCATATTGTTCCTGACATTGAAATGGACTTTACTATTCTGATTAGTAAACAAAAAATTGTCTCCAACTCTTTGTACATATTTTTACTTTAATCTGATTTTTGTTCGTTAATATTGTGCAAGGTCTAACTGCTATCTATCTCTCCAATTCTCTCCTCTTCGTTTTGCTTGGGTGAAAAGGTAAGAATTTCTTATCTTCTAAAAATTTAGCTTTATTCAATAATATTCAATTAGTCTTTGCTTGTTGATAGTAGCATATAAAAAATGTTTATAATTTTCTTTAGATTTCATTTCATCAATATTTGAGGCAGCGACTTCAATGTTTATCACTATTGCATTGAATTTTACAATTTTGTTACTTGACTTTAAATTTATGCATTTTATAAATGTTATCCTAAGTATCCATCAATTTTATTTCGCATTGTGCTAAAGTTGGTATTATTATTATTTGTTAGTTGTTTGACTAATAAAATATTTTCTATTTTATTCAGAATCAATGGTATATTTATTGTCCTGATGAATTCTCTGAAAACTGGTAATGAAAAGCCCGAGTTTATTAATCTTGAAAGTATTTCCGAAAGCACAAGTAAATCATATAATGCTTTCATTCGCCAACAATAAAATCGAAGGCAAGCGAATAGGAGGAATCGAGTTCAAACCGTAAGTATTGATCATCGTAAAAAGGATAAATGATCATATGTTATCTCAAAATAATAATTCTGGTGTTGCTTATGTGCATGAATCTATAATACATTCTTATTATGAGGGTTCCACTTCAAATGTAGAATCGACTAATGTTTTTTATTATGAATTATGTAGAAGTTTTAACCTGTTGAATATACCAACTATTGCTTATGTGTTACCAACATGCAACTATTGTAAGTATTGTGGTGCACAAAAATTTCATAGAGAAACGAAAGATTTTTGTTGCTATGATGGAAAAGTAAAACTTTCTATACCTGATTCACTAAATGAACTGTACGATTTATTTATTTCTAAAGAACCTACATGTATGGAATTCAAAAAACTTTCACGTGGATATAATAACCACTTCGTATTCACTTCATTTGGTGTAAAGTACTACAATGAACTCTTTAAAGCATATCGAGGTATTTACACATTTACAGTTGCGTGACAGATATATCATTATGTAAATCAATTTATGCCCCAAAATATTGCGCCAAATGTTTTGGAGACCACGACATCGGTGGTTGTAAAAGATTTGGTTCATGGACAATTCCGTGGTCGCTAGAGCTATTTTCATACGTGGAAAAATCTTTTGCTCTTTTTTCCGCACTATCTTTACCAACCAATCATATGTATGGTCCCTAATTCTTTGAATCAATGACCAAACATTGGTCGCAATAGAACATAACAAAATTAGTCCAATTTCATTAGACCAAAACCTATACAACCATTAGTCAGTCATTGATTGTGTCTTATAGCAACCATGTTTTATTGGTCGCTAAACCTTTGGTCGGGGAAGCCCATTTTTTTGTAGTGTATTGAGCAAACTTCAAATTTAACAAAAAAAATCATTAGTTTGGAGATAATATATTTTTTTCATAATATATTTATTTATTTATTTATTGTTATTATGCAAATGGTTTGTCGGTTTGAAACATGAATCGATCAACCTACCCAGTCATGTCGCGGGGTGGATGTGTTCTAACATAACTTGTTTCTTTACAATGAGCACTTGTATTTGTCTTTTTTCAAACACACATCCATTTCCATTAGTCAATATTCTTCTCGCGATTCAGGATTTTGCAACTGAAGATGATGCAATACATACAAATGTGAAAATTTCATTAATAAACCCCCAAGAAGGTATAGACATGTAATGAGAATTCACTCACCTAATAATCTAATAAGTCTAAATACTCGAGAATACACAATTACAAAGACTTGCTTTGTCCAAAAAATAATGTCAACAAATGATATATGATAACATGTTTACAGTTTTCATTGCATTTCCTTTCCTTCTATTACAACATACACTGCAGCCTAGTGTCCCAAGTCCCCTATCTCTACCAAGTCAGACAACATAGAGCAAACAAAGGAGATTAGAGATCCTGATATTTTAGCTACTTCACGGTGCGACAACTCGTGATTTTAGTTATTTTAGTTCTCTTGCCTCTCCTCACCATTATCAGCTCTATCTTCTTCTTCTTCTTCTTCCTCATCTTCTTCTTCCTCCTCCACATCATCCACTATAAACCCATCTTTCTTATATTCATCCTGCTCAAAAACACCACATGGCAAATAAAAAATTCAAATTGAAACCCTTGAATTATTAACAACACCAAACCATTTCAGATAGAAATCTTTAATAATTGCTCGATGATATTCCGTTCCACAAGGTTGTTAAAACTAAAGAAAAGAACAAATATCAAACACGAGAAATAATATCACCAAAACAATATGGAACCTTACCCGATGAAAATCATTTTGCC
Source organism: Fraxinus excelsior (assembly GCA_019097785.1). NCBI lineage: Eukaryota > Viridiplantae > Streptophyta > Magnoliopsida > Lamiales > Oleaceae > Fraxinus > Fraxinus excelsior. The sequence goes on along the minus strand of CM032641.1, from coordinate 15,548,616 downwards.
ACTTCTTAGCACCATTGAGAACAAGTGAGAGACAAAGAATGATAAGTCAAAAGTTTTGAGAGGAAGAATGAATTGAAAGATATTTTTACGGTAGAGATATGTATTGACATCCATTTATAATAATTAAAAACCTTGAATAATTAACAACACCAAACCATTTCAGATAGAAATCTTCAATAATTGCTCGATGATCTTTCGATCCACAAGGCTATTCTAACTAAAAAAAAATAAATGAACACTGATTAGGGATTGACTCTTTTAAGAGAAGGAGGGATTAGTTGCTACACCGTAAGCAATAAATTCACCCAAAATCTTGGCATTGTACATTCTGACACGTGTCACATTTTTTTTTTTTTCCCATCGTCAACAAAATTCAGATTTTTTTATCATCAAAATTAGCAACGTTGTTTGACGGTTTTCCCATCTCTTATCATTCAACATCTCCATTTTCACATGCAATCTTGATCCGTTGACAAAATCAGATTCGTCTCACAACCACACTTATCGAAGTAAGCCTCCTCATAAAAAACAAGGGCTTCTAGTAGCAAAGTTCGGTTAAAAATGGAGTCGAATTAACATCAGGGAAAAGGAACAGGCTCTCAATGACACCTTTACTGGGATGAAAGTTTGACGAAGATAAGGACAATGATGTTTCTATTAAAGAGGAAAAATCGTCAGCTGAAATTCGTCGGAAGAGTGGCGCATACGTGTAATAGAATCAATACATACCCGATTCGGCAAAACCAACATTTGAAAGGTTTGTTTCCTTCTTTCTTCCTTCGGTGTATGATAGTAACAGTATATAACTATGGACACTTGCTATATATATGTGTGTGTGTGTGTGTGTGTTTTCTTATATGAATTGTTAGGAAACTTATTTTCCCCCTTTGTTCTTGATAGAGAGAAGATCTAATTGGAACTATTTATAGTATGTGGCTACTTTCAAAACCTAGCTCCAAAACCCATCTCCACGTCTCATTTTTCTTCTCCAGTTAAAAACTTCCCTCCCGTTGCTTCAAGGTACAGGTCATATGTATTTGCATGTACATCTTCTATTATCAATTTTAGCTATGCAATTGGAATAAGTGCATGTTTACATTCATTTGTTGAATAAACCAATAGCTCAAGTGGCAAAGGTCGAGGTTCATGGTTGAAACGAAAAGAAAAGAAATTATTGTTGATATTTATGCTAAAAATTCTTTTCCTTATTAGTTAATTGCAAATGCAAGATTGTTTCAGCGGTGGGAAGTCTTGAGTCAATGTTGCCACTCCATATCGTTTTTGCACCTGCTCGATTGAAGTCCAATATGGCTTTTCATACTTACTACTGGAGCTTGCTTTCTCAAGGTTATGTTGTTTTCTTTTTATTTATCAATTCTTAACATTTGAAGTTATTCTATTTTTTAAGGATAAAATGCATTTTGTTGATTTTTTCGTCATAATCTTTTTTTTTTATTATTTGGCAATATACCCTTTAAATATTAAAGCCTTCAGCTGTAATAATTTCATTGTATGCTTTATGCCAATTTTGTCCAATTGTTTTGACAACAAATGGTGTATGGATAATACCTTGCTATTTATCAAACATAAATACACATTTTTTCACATTTTCCCTTGTTTGTAATGCATTTGGCACCAATTTATTTTGAACTAATTTGATTTTTGGCTTTTGGTGATTTTAGGCAAAAATATTGGGATTGCAGTTGATGAAGAAAAGTTCAGAAGAAGAGAATGACCAACTAACAAAAGAGAAGGTAATTGTGATTGATTTGTTATTTTGTAGACCTAGGATGACAGTTTTTGAGGCAGTGATCAATTTGCTGAATCTGGTTGTTGTATATTTATTACTGGAGTTAAAGGAGTGAAAATGAAGGTGATTAGTTGAGATTCTAGCTTAGTGTGTCATGAATAATTGCATTTGGCAATTTAAAGAATATCACTCTATCTTACCTGAATGTTATGGGTGTTATGAAAGGGAATTTCTTACTATTTTTTGGCAAAGAAGCATAAGAAGTGAGTATGTAGATGAGACAAGTCATATCCTATCATTACATTTTACCAAACAAATTAAATTGATAAGAGATATGTGGTCTAGAAAGGAATAGGCAGTGTGGAACGTGTAAACAATTTGAAGGTTCTAAATGCTATTCTTAATATCATAATTTGATTTGTCAAAACTGAGGAAAACGATTCATTTTGAGCTTCAATGGCTTTTGTGACATGTGCCTTGTGAGTTTATAAGTACATTGGGATTGTACACTGTTATCATACAAGTAGATTTTAAGAATGAGTTACGTTCAAATCTGTCTAACAATGATATTATAATGAAAATCCCTTCTTAGGAGTCTCTCATCGTGAACAAGATAGGACGACATGTAGAGTTACCCAACTGAGAGAATGGACCGCCATATCGTCCATTCTCGAAATAGTTCATTGTATTGACTACTTGTGATGAAAGACCCGTCTTATGGGGTTACATGACCGGTGAGCCCATCATCTCCACCTATATAATGCCAATAAAATCCATACCAACTCCAATTAGCTTGGCTCTAAGAAACCAGTGCACCCTATACTCCCCAATAAACACCTAGATGAAGTTGGCAATGCCCCTTTCAGCTAAACAAATCACCCAACGACAAAAGCATTACTATTTTGTTTGTTCTTATGCTTTTTTCTTGTGCCCATTAATTCATAAAATGTAAATACAATAGACAAACTAGCACTTCTTAAATTCAAGAATAGAATAACTGATGATCCCTTCAATTTCCTCAAACTATAATTTGATCAAACTATGTTTCGCAGATTCGAGCCTGGAAACAATAAGAGCAGGAAACCTCGTCGCATGATTATGAGTTCTCAAATGGTAATACTATTACTCTCTTTACTTAATCTAAATTGACGTCTAATTTTCTATTTCTTATTCATGGAGAAAAACTTCTCATAGTGATAACACTATAATATTATGGAACTTACAGATCCTTTAAAATTCAAGCTTCATCAGGAGACATATTTTGTTTGATTTTCTTTCTAAAATGACATATACTTGAAGTTTGAGCTTTTATTTTTTTATTGCATAATTTTAGTAGATCTCATCCAAATCATTGAATGTTAAGTGTCAAAAAAAGCTAGCTATATTATGCATTCAATACTTAAGAAAATGCTACCAAAAAAATGGAGATAAATATATTTTTTTGAAACGCTAATATTACCCCTGTAATCACATGCACAGGCAATAGACTAGTCTGTATAAAAGATTGATTTTCTTAGTAAAAAATAACATACAGTAACATATATTACCCTAAAATGTTGTCTTTTAATGATAAAATTAAAACATCTTATGTTACTCAACGAATAATGCTTATGTTAACTAACATGTCTCAAGTAAAAATTATTATTTAAATATTAATTTTAATTAAAAATAAGAATTTTTTAAAATGTTGTAAAAGAAGGTATTTTTTTTTAATGGACAAAAGTAGGGTGTTTGTGAAGTATCCCTATTTATTATGATGTGAAATAAAAATTAATGCAAAATACAATTCAATATAAAAATAAGCTTTTACTAATTTAAGGTACCTGAATCTCTATTGAAGTTTTGATCAGTTGTCCATGGAATCTTCAAGAGTCCATCTTTGGTGAATTTTAATTTTAGAATCGATTTTTCTATCACATTCGAGACGTTCTTTCGATTCAATATTTACTGATTATCCTATGGGGATATCAATCCGAATCACAGTATTCCAACTTAGAATATATGATTTTGTTACTCTTTCTGGATCAATAAATACATCTGGCAATTGATTGGCTATACATTGTAAATGAAATATCTTTTGAAATTCTTGTTCATATTATCTTCCACAAATACGGATTAGACAAGGTTGCTGCATTCCATGTTAGAATCATTGTCTGATCAAAATCACAGTTGACTAATCGCACATTAAAAATATTGCCATCTTAGTTGGTTGTGATGGGGCACATACACTACACAACCTAAAATTCTCAGTTGCGAAAGTTTAGGCTCCTGACCTATAATCAATTTAGATGGAAAGAATTTATGATAAGATGTTGTCCTCTTGCAAAACAATGTTGTTGCATGTAGAATAGTATATCCTCATGAAGAAATGGGTGGCTGTATTTCGTAAGAAATGGTTTAGCAATTAATTCCGCTAGATCATTTTGTGTGTGGACATGAGCAACAGGTGTTCAACTTTTATCCAAACCGACATATAATATTCATTAAAGATTTGGGATATGAATTTACTAGTATTATCAAGACGAATTGTTTATGAAATCCATCTATTTTTCATTGTAGTGTAACAAAATGAAAGGTTTTTGACCGAGTCACACAAGCTAAGCCCCTGTGTGACGGATATTATTTTAGCAAAAATCAATTTTTACTACAGTAGCATTGAGCCTGACAATCAGCGGTGTGTTGTCAATATCACTTGAAAATCAATTTCTACAACCCTCATCTTTCAATTCTAATTGGTGTTCTTTCAAATCTATCCTCCAGTACATACCAAACAATCGAAAATAATTAAACGGACCAAAAATGAGAGGCAAAGTAGTGGCTCTGTTTGAAAACACAAATTTTCCACAGAAAATGATTTCATTTTCCAATTTTTACCTTGTTTGATATCATAAATTTGCCTTGGAAAACATTTCAAGCTTCACACGTGCACTATTTCTTGGATTTTGAGGAATTGGATTTCCCATTTTTTTGATTGGAAATCTGATTCCAGCTTTTTTATATATATATATTATTATTATTATTATTTTTTTTTTTTTGCAATGGAAACAAATTTCATAACCAATTGTAAAAAAAATCATTTTAATGAACACTTTTCATGTAAAACAAAGTCAAACGAACACTAAACTTTGATTAAAAAAATGATTTTTTAGGAAATATTTTTTGTTTGTTTTTTACTTTTTGGCAATGGAAACAAATTTTATAATCACTTGTGGAAAAAATTATCATTTTAATAGAAAATTTTCATATAAAACAAAGTCAAACGAACACAAATTTTAAAATTTTCCGGATGGGAAATTATATCAATCAACCACGCATAATTAATAATTCCATGCAAAGCAATTTTTAGACAATTACTTTCTCTGAAATTCATTTTCTTTCCGCCCATTTTCCATCATTGCAATCAAACGACCCTTGGTGTATCAATGAGGGCAAAAATGGCAAACAAACTTTTCAACGGGTCTCACTGCAATAGAGAATTTAAGGTCTGTGAGATGTACCAATAATTCTTTTCATTATTATAGCACTATTGAAAAATTGAAAACACTTCACAAGTGGCTAACATAAAGGCAGTCAAACAGAGGCGACAAAACAAAAAGATTTAAAATCGTGATTGCAATTCTCCCTTTAATTTATCAAGTTGCTTTAGCTTTTGTAAGAGTAACAATATTAGCGAGAGTAGTGCTATGGGTACCCGGGAACCCTCCAATAGGGGCCAAACACTTGGCCATTATGTCATCCATTATGAATGTCATAATGTACAAGTAGAATTTTTCTATTAGCAAAGCCAAGATTTTGATTTCATGAATTAGACTTTGTTGTTTTCATATGAAGAAGAAGTGGGAAAAGGAATCGGAGTCGGTAAAGATAGAGACGGGTCCCTGCCTAGTGCTTGTGGAATTCAAAAGCATATAATTCTTTGTCAATTCACGTGGTAGACAAGCATATAAAGTTAAGACCAACTTGGTCTGTTGTCACTTTCTCAGCTAATTATCTTAAATAAAAAAAATTGGTAATAATTTTTTTTAATACGTAAATGATTGCACTTTCTCAGATTTTTTAATAAATTTGACGAAATGTGTGATTAAAAAGTTGTGGATCCGATAAAATTTGGTGGTTAAAATTAAGTATTAATTTTCACTTAAAAATTTAATTCAATTTTATAGCTAAATCAAACATGGACACTTAATACGAACTATTCCAGTAGTCGAATAAACCAGAAAGTACACTAATCAATCGAAAGGTAAGTTTGGAAAAAAAAAAATTCAAATGACTTATCATTTGAATAGACATTTTACATTATTATATGGTTTTGATGAATAATTGAACGATCATGCCACCCAAATAGACTCAGTGACACGATTAAAGATAGGGAGACACATGAGGCAACATCATTGAATAGTTTGAGAAAAAAAAAAAACTTAGCCACACGGCACCGGTCACTATCCTTGTTTGCAATCCCTGTTTGAGTACCATTATTCATGATAATACAACTATTCAAGTAGCCGAATAAACCAGAAAGTACACTGATCAATCAAAAGACGAGTTTGGAAACAAAAAGAAATGACTTATCATTTGAATAGATATTTTCCATTTATTATATAGTTTTGATTAATAATTGTCCGAAATTAATTGTTATTTTAACAATTATGAAGAAAAGAATCAAATCAACAAACTTTTGTGCGCCCTAACTAAACAAGAATCAAATGTCCAATACAGTTGACATTTTTGAAAAACTTTTCTTTCTACCCTCCCGGGCATGTATTATACATATACACGTAAATGTTATAAAAATTGGAGCGGAGTGTCATGGGCATAGTGAACTCCCTTACCCATCTGGCACGACAAGATTGCTAACAATTGGTTTATGATCAAATTATCGAAAAGTACACTAATGATGTGATTATATACATGTATAGTTACAGGCTTCATACCCAAAGTATATCTTGCTATTTGAGCGACTTGTGGGACTTCGGAGGTCGAAGGGACGGTCCGTCAGAAGAGGGACAAGTTCAATAAGGAAATGGAGAATATATTCAAAATTCAATCACATTTACATTTAAAAAATCAGAAATTTTGACTCGTAATTCATGTCCCCAGAGAGTGGATGGGCGGTTTGTCGACAAGTTCAACAGGAAAATGGAGAATTTTATCCAAAATTCAATCTCGATACATTTAAAAAATCAGAAATTTTTGATTCGAAAGAGTCACGACAATCCACCTAGAACTGTGAGAACTCTAATCTGTTTTTATTATTCATCTAACCTTAATTTACGTACATTTTTAAGGTATGCATGACATGAGTATATACGTGCACCTGTTAATAAGATACACTTGGTACTTGGATATATATATAATTTGAATAGGATAAATGAAGATACCTATATAATAATATATGGAGAAATAATAAAAAAGTTATATAATGTTCCGTGTCAAATATGTGATTTTTTTGGGATCCAAGGCGAACTTCATAATTTGATTCTAATTAACGGTGTCATATGGTCCAAGTGGCTCATCGGCTCGACCGCTTGACTTATGAAAACGTTTGCAAGTGAATAGTGAATAGACGAGCTCACCATGAATAGTGACCGTTTCGGTCACCATTGAAAGTTCAATGACCATTTGCAACGGTCACTGAACTTTAAACGACTTTATTTTATTTTTTTTCCTTTTTTTTACCCTATAAATACTACAACCTATTTTCAAAAAATTTCACACTATTTCAACAACTCTCACCCTCTTCCACATTCTTTTCTGTATTTTCATTTTTACCTTCAACGTTAATTATTCAATATCAATTATTACAGTGCAAATTTACAATTACAATCTTACCCATCAATTTTCTTTCAAATCTTGATTTCTTTCCATACTCTTTATTTACTTACTCAGTTACTTATGATTTATTACATCATAATTCACAAATGGGGTCCATACTTATTTGTTGAGGGCTTATTCGATGTCAGAGGCGAATCATCTATGATTCCACAAAGTCAATTTTGGAAAGAATTTTTCGGTCTGAACGAAATACTCATTCTCGAAAATATTCCAAATTTGGAGTTTGCTTTTAGTGCAGGTAAGAGGGTTTTGTCCGAGACCATGAGCCGACTCAAAGAAGATATTTTGGAAGCATTAATATGCGTGAAGAATTGGGAAGACGCTCATTTTCGAATGCAAGATAAATATGACGAAATTGCATTTCGTTAGGTAAGTAAAATTTAATTTAACCATATTAATCAAAATTTGTTATTTTACAGTACTGTATTTTATTTTTGAATTTTTTATACGAAATAAATTGTTCGCGTACAATTTTTAACTCCACATACTAAAAATTTAAGTAGCCAATCCCAAATCCGGATAACAGATGGGGTTTTAATTTATTTTTAAAAATAGTAAGCTCGCCCCTTGAGTAACGAGCCCAGCTTATGCTAGGCTCGTTATAGACAAGATTATCCAAATTAACTTACATTATTGTCTCTAAATTCGTAAGACGAGTAGTATTTAAGTGATTGTTTGGAAAATTTCGATCTTGCTATTTACTTATAATATAAATATTTTGAATAATACTTTTTGTTCGTCATTTTATTGCTAAGTTTTAAGTCGACAATTAATTCTATAAAACTCTTATGGATACAAAAAAATTGAATGCATATAATGATTGAGGCCCATTTAGGGCTGGCTCGGCCCTAATGTCCAGGACCTCGGCTCGTAACGAGCCGAGCTCGTGGCTCATTTGTAACAAGCCGAACATAAATTTTCGACTTAAAACTCAGCAATAAAATGACAAACAAAAAGTATTATTCAAAATATTTATATTATAAGTAAATAGCAAGATTGAAATGTTCCAAACAATGACTTTAATACTACTCGTCTTACAGTTTTAGAGGCAATAATGTAAGTTAAATTTGGATAATCTAGTTCTTCAATCATATCTTTCTCAATTGATAATATGAACAATACATTCAATTTTTCTTGTGACTTAGTTGATCGGAGATAATTTTGATCAACTACAACTTGGAGAACTTTTATATGCCGATGCAACTGTAACTAGTATTATCAACAAAATTTTGTTAGAACCATAAAACTTCTCATCATCTTCTCAAATTGTCAAAGTATTTTTATGGGTCTATTTGTGCCAATGTTTTTATCCATTATTATCCAGATGGCCAATTCTATCCATCGTTCTTGGCATTTTAAACAACATGCAACAAAAATAAAAGTTATTTTCCAAAGAAACTACCCATATTCTATCGAAATGTCTACTTGTAGTATATTTGATAAATAAGATGCCATCAATTCTTTTGGACCCATTTTAATTAAATAGTCCCCAATTTTTTTTATCAATGTCTTTACAATTCTCAGGATTCTCAAAATTCAAAGAAATTAACTATCTTAATTTCAATCTTCATGTTGAACACTATTTTCCTCATTCTCATTCAATTCATTCACACCTGCATGTTCAATCACTCAATTTAACATTATTATTGCCATTCACATTATGTTTCTCCTCAACCATCAAAAAATCTTCGGCAGGTATGTATTCCTCCTATTTGTAACAGACCTGTAGCCTGAGGTATCCATATACAACGAAGACCTTGAATTAATTTCCATTGTTTCTCCAATCTCTCTATTTTCCTAGTGATATTGAAGTAGAACCATGCTTCATGTACATAAGCAAGGTTCTGCAGAACACCACAGATATACACAATGCAGGGGGGATGGGTAGGTTTTTTTCATTTTTTATTCTGGTGGACCCCATACATGTGAGTGAGTGTAAAACATCTGTAAAAAAAAAAATCATGTACATATGGTTTTTCTCATTGAAGTACTTGTCAATATCTACTATTTGACTTTATGGTAATTCCACTTCCTTTTGTTTTTTTTTTGTTTTTTTTTTTTTTTTCATTTTGGAGCTCCCGACTCACTTTTGGAAGGCATGATATGACTATTGTTCAATGATTAGCCTAAAAAGAATGATAAAATATTTCAACCATCCGACAATTAATGTTTGCAACATACATAACTATGTGTACCTTTATAAATGATCCAACATATATTACTACATCCGATAGATCCATTATACGTGACTAGTATGCTGGGTTAGTAGGCCAAATCTTGAGTTTCTAGTGCGAATTTCGAATTTGCTCATTTTTTAAACTTCAAACATGTATAGCTTTAGATTCATAATTTCAAACTCGTTTAACTTCAAGATTGAAAGTAAGAATTACGTGAGAATTTCCGCTTCTTCTGCACTTTTTCGACATTTTTGTGTAAAAAAAATATTAATTCATGTCACAAAGCCACATTCTATGCATTTTTTAAGATTTAGGGTTCTATTTTAAAATGTCGACCTTATTAAGAGTATTAGCACAAATTCTTATAAGTTAGTATACATTTTCATCTTTATTCGATGCGAGATTTTATCTCTAAGCATACCCCCGCAAGATGGTAGTTTCATTTTAAAAAGGTCAATCTTATTAAAAAGAGTAGTCAAAACCCTTACAAATTGATCTATATTTTCAACTTTATTCGGTTTTGGATTTTATCATTTAACATGCCCTACAAGATAGTGCCCCGCAAGATGGTGACTTATTTAAACAAACAAATCTTGAAATTTGCGTGCTAATTTTGAGTCTTAATCGAATCAATTGCTAGTTAGAATTTAATGGGCTCTGATACTATTAAGACTTGGGGTTTAATATTATAGATCAACCTTATTAAGAGAAGTCGTCCAAATTCTTATAAATTGATCTATGTTTTCATATTAACTCAATGTGAGATTATATAACTTAACCGCCTTTCTCTTTTTCTAGACTAAAACTTCAATTTTTTGCTAAATTCCCATAACTACTCTGGTTTTAAGGATTTATATTCCTTAGTAGAAACAATAATGAAAAAAAGATTCTAAGAATGTAAAAAATAAATATAATTACAAAAAAAATTGCTAACATATGCAAGAAAAAGTCTCCACAATCTTATGCCTTCAAGCGATTCATGACTGAAAACAGATACTCACAAGTTGCAATGGTGAGTCAAGGACTTTAGGTGGCAACACCGACTTCGGCTGACTGCTTCGAACTTCAATTTTCTATTAATCACTATTATTACGCTCTTGATTAATTATTTTATTTAGTTATATCTTAGACTCATGTTTCTAGATTGTCGATTGTATATTTTATTGTATGTCTTTGCTAATGTGGCTTGACTATCACACATGATAGATATTAAAGATGTATTCTTCGGTAGGTATCTCAAAAAGAAGATCTTTAAGACACTCAACTTCTTTCTCAGTATCTGATCACGCTACAAATTCAAATTCCAAGAAACATCACCTCCTCCAAGGGTAAACACCCAACTCAAAGTTGATTTACTTTTACCTGTGCTGGAAATCCAACTAGCATCGATAAATCTTCTAATATAATTAGGAATTTAGAATATTGTAGACCTAAATTCTTGGTTTTCCTTAAATAGCCAAGAACTCTTCCAATGACCTTCAAATGTTCATTGTTCATATTACTAGTAAACCTACTAAGTTCATTAATTGCAAATGATATGTCCGGTCTTGTGAATTGAACTGCATACATAAGACTTCCTATAACATTTGCATACTCCAATTGAGAAATTTATCTTCCGTCATTCTTTGTAAGTTTTAAACCTGGATCAAGATGGGCATTAAGTTCTTTTATGTTCAAATGTTTGAGCTTATTAATCACATTCTCAATATAATGTGATTGACTCAAGTAGAAACCCTCACTAGTTTTTGTAATTTTGATGACCAATATGGTATCCACATATCCAAAATCTTTCATCTTGAATGTGGAACATAGAAACTTTTTCGTTTATTTGATTCTATCCAAGTGATTACTCATAATCAACATGTCATGAACGTACAAACAAATAAGGATTATACATTTATCACACGCTTCAGAATATAAGCATTTATCTAAACTATTATTTATGAAACCAAATGAATTAATAGTTAAGTCAAAATTTTCATGTCATTTCTTAGGTACTTGTTTTAGATCGTATAACGATTTCATTAATTTACACACCCTATGTTCATTTACAGGTAGAGCAAATCCTTTGGGTTTTCCTTATAAACCTTCTCATTGAGATCCCCATTTAATAATGCCGTCTTGACATTTATTTGATAAACATGCAAGTCATGTATCGAAACTAACACAAATTAAATCCTAATTGAAGTTATTCTAGCTACCAGTGCATATATATCAAAATAATATATTCCTTCCTTTTGTTGATACCCTTTAATTACTAATCTAGCTTTAAAGATATTAAGAGAACCATCAACATTGTATTTTCTCCTAAACACCCATTTAAATCCAATAGGTTTGGATCCTGTGATAAATTAACAAGTTTCCATGTATTATTAGACATAACTGAATTCATTTAATCTTTAATTGCATCTTTCCAACAAATATTATCACGAAAAGGCATCACTTCTCTATATGTTTTAGGATCGATCTATACTTATAGAACGAAAGGAATTGTGCTTACAATATTTTTCTCATTTTCTTCTATTAGGTAAAATGAAATAAGTTGAGATTCAATTTCATCCGGTATTAAAGACTTCTCAATTCGAGTTCTTTTGCTTCTTCGTTGTTCATCTTGTATTCCACCCCAACTAGAGATCTCATTGTAGGTATCCCTTAATTCATTATTTGAGGATAGTGAATTCTCAAAAAACTCAACATCACTTGATTGAACTATTACATTGGTCCCCAAATTTAACAATCTATATGATTTGCTATTGCTAGCATAACCAACAAAGACACATTTAATGTCTCTTTGTTCTTATAATATGCAAGACACCCCCACACTTTGAAGTATCCAATGCTAAGTTTTCTTCCACAATTCATAAGGAGAAACCTCTATGTATCTAGCGTGTCATAAAGTAAATGAATCAACAATTTAAACAAAATCAACTTTATTAATAATTTTGTCAACAGTACAAAATTTGACCATGTTTTCACTAGAATAGCATTTTTTTCCAACAAATTTTTCGTTTAGGAATAATACAAGTTTATCGGACTAATAAACACTTTTTATGCCCGATTTTCCTAAGAGATTATCAATGACTAAGTTCCTATTTATTTTAGGAACATGTAGTGCATTTGTTAAAGTAACGATCTTCACGAAATTGAAGATAACCTCTACATTTTCTTTCCCAACCACTTTAGAACGTCATTCGTTATCCATTTGAATCTCTTGATCTCCATCTACTTCATAATAGATCTTGAATAAAGACTTATGATATGATACATGTACAATTGCACATGTATCATACCATCAACCAAGAATGTTTCCTTTGATTGCATTGATCTCGCTTACGATGGCCACAATATTATTTTCTTTGATGGAGTTCACTCTTCCTTCAAAGTTGGTTTTACTTTCGGTGTCAACAATCCTTTGCATAATATTCGAGTTTTCCACATTCAGAGTAAACTTCCTTGGACTTCTTCTTAAACTCGTTAAAGTTTTTAGAAGGTTTTCTCTTGTTGGATTTAGTTGAAGGTTCAGTCTTCTCCATGACATTGGCTTTTGAAGTACCTTCATAAGAATTGTCATTATTATCTCTTGCCTTTGATTCTTCTTCAATTCGAAGATATTTTCGCACTTGTTCCAAAGAATAATATTCATACCTATCCATTATTTTCTTTCGATATCTTTTCTAAGTCCTCGGGAGTTTCACAATGATTGCTCCCACTTGGAAAGACTCTGGGATTTCAATTTTGACAAAAACTTGTCACTCATGTACTTGGGGAAGGAGGGAAATGTTATCAAAGAATTTGAAGTCAAAATACCATGATATTAAGAATTTCTTTGTACCTTCTTCTTAAGCTTTATACTTATTTTCCAAAGCATCCCATATTTCTTTTTTTGATGATGTATTTGTGTAGAGATCGTACAATCAGTCAGGTATAGCATTAAGAATATGACCATGGCATATGTGTTCATCCTCTTGATTCTTTTGTCTCTCCATTCTTATGGCTTTGGTATCTTCATCCACTGGATCTGCAAGTGGTACCAATTCTGGATCAAGAATATAGAAGATCTTCAACTCTATGAGAAGGAACTTCAACTTGTCTTGCCATCTTATGAAATTTTTCCCATCAAATTGATCTAGACGAACAAGATCTTGATTCACCAATTTCATCGTGGCCATCGTAGTTTCATTCTCCATTGCAAAATATTATTTGAGATTGTTGTAGTGGAAAGACTCCACACTAAAAAGATGAAGAAGAAACAAAGAACAAAAATAAGAACACTAGAATAAAGAGGAAGGCTTAAACACGAATATCGTTGTCCGCAAATAATATCTTCCCCTTCTCAGATTGAATTTGATGCTTAAAGGGATATTAAAAAATGATTTGAAGGATTAATCTTATAATAGAAAACACTTAAGCACTTAAGGGTAGTTCTCTTCGTGTTTCAATTTTGTGTTTTTAGTTATGAATTCATTTTGTGTTTTGTGTTTTGAGTGTTCATTTTGAGATTGTTGAAAACGTGTTATTTTTACCATTTTTAATTTTTTTTAAAAATAAAAAATCCTAAAATGCATTTACTTTCTCCCCTGAATTTTCTCACTCGTCTCTCTCCCTCTCTCTTATTCCCACATGGGTCATCTTCCTCTTCCTCTGGCGCACCTAACCCAACCATGGGTCAAGCCTAATTTCAACCATAGCTCGCTGATTTTATGGGTGAACTTAGGGTTGAAAATTGAAAATTTGTGGTAGTAGTGGCTATGGTTGGTGATGATGATGTTGGTGGCAACGTGTGGTAGCGATTTTCGTGGTGGTAGTTGTGGTGGCGGTTCTGGTGACGGTGGTGTTGGTGTTGGTGTTGGTGTTGGTTGGGGTAATGTTGTGGTTGTGGTGGTGATTCCGATGATGGTGGTGGTTGGGATGATGCTGGGGCGGTGGCGGCGGTTGGTTGGTGGTGTTTTGCAGGCGACAATAGTGGTGGTTGGGGTGATAGTAACTGAAAACAACGAAAACGCATTTTGAAAATTTTGGCCAAGTTATAACTAAAAACATCCAAAACGACAAATTAGATTTTCTTCTTAAGTTTTAAATGTTTTCAAAATAGAACAGACCTTTAGTGTTTTATATCAAAATTTCAAGAACACTATTGAAGAAATTTGAATATGAAGGGAAAAGTGTAAATTCTATACTTTGGAATGAAGATTTTACCTCAAGTTGTTGAATTATATTGTTGATTTGATAATCTATCATGTCTTTATAGATTTCAATCAACACCCATGAAATAGTGCCAAAACTTCACGAAATGTTGCAAACATTTCACCAAATGCCACCAAAATTCAAACAAAAAACCAACATAATGGCTATTTTTTAGATCTATGCGACCGTATAGAACAAACATATGCAGTTGCATAAATAAATCACTTGTAGGGCATATAAACCCTGGACGTTTATATGTGATTGCAGGCCGACTGCATAGGCCAAAGTTTTGGCCTCCAAGTCCTTTTCTCATTCCAAAACTTATTTTATTAATTTGGAACAACAATTTCAACACTCATCCTAACCCACGAGCCAAGCTCTTGGGTCTAGCTGAGCTTTCTCTTTTGTCAAAAGACTGCTCGGAACTCGACTCCCAAATAATGAGTCGAGCATGTTTCATATACCAAGCCGAGCTCGGAGTTGGGTGACCTAAGCTTATCTTGACCCATTGCAATGGCTAACAATTCAAGTTGTTAAAAAACTAACCGATTGGTATACGTACTAATACCACTTGTTAGACAAAAATGAGTATTAGTTTGCTTTGATGTCGCTTGTTAGATTCAAGAAATGAAAGTAATATGTCAATATGAAGGTAAACAATCACAAACACAAGATTTACATGAAAAATCATGGGCATGGGGGGATAAATTCAATATATAATTCATTTTGTATTTCAACTTATTTTATATCACAATGAAGAGTTAACTACATATAGAATACATGTAAAACCTTAATTATAATTTTTTAGGTGGAATTGACGTCCCATAATTCGTCAAAATTGAGAACAGACCGTGGATCGGATAACATCGACGTTCGAGGGACGTTGAGCCCAACAAGTATAGCGCAACGCTCAAACGCCAAAGTTCGCGAACATCAAGCGGCAGATATCACTTAGTCATAGCACTTAGGCACTAAATCTCTATTTCGTATCTTTTTCTACATCCCAAATGGCACCTAGATGCCTTGTCTATATACAAAACTCCTTTGATCAATATTATGACCTCTTCAAGACCACTTTCACCAAATCCATCAACACCACATGAATTTGGGTCACATTTTAACTTAAGTTTTGTCTCCAATTTTTATTAACCTTTTGAGGTTGCATGAGTTAATCTAGCTTCTACAATTTTTATTGCATTCAGCTTGAATTTATTGAGCTAAAAAAGTGCGTTCAATGCATTAAAACTTCTCCTCCTCCTCTTCCTCCTCCTCCTCCTCTCTCTCTCTCTCTCTCTCTCTCTGGGGAAAAAGAATGCCACACAATAAATTTGGAGTAATTCGATCATGTAGACCAAATTTAGAATGTGCTTGTAAGGAAAGTTGCTCAAAATAATTTGATTTATGTTATATCTCTTATGTTTTGAAAATGCCTAGATAACACGATATCAAACAAGATTCCACAAAAACTCAAACGACCAGAAAGTAAAACTTGAAGAAAATAAAGATTGAAAACAAGGGATTTATTTCGACTTAAGCTCCGGAGGTTCGGTGACCACTTCTAACACCTACATCCCTCGTTGAGCATCCAAAAATTGGATATTGGCTCGATTGCACTATATAGCCCAAAAATTGCAACAAAAGTTATAGACCGTTTCTTCCAACACTAGAGAGAAGTACAAGATATTTATCTCTTCAACAATAACTGTAGATCTACAAAGAATCACTCAAGAAACTTCAACTTGCCTATGGAAATCACAACGGTAGAAACCCCTTATTCTTACAGTAATCACACAGAACACAGATTTCAGAAGCTAAAATATAATGATCTCAATTTTACAAGTTCATCAAGAGAGATGAAAACCACGAAGCAAACCCTAATTTTAAAAGAATGAAAAAGGAAAACTCTCTTAGAAGAACCTAGAAGTCAGAAAATTCATCGAAGCCGAGACCAAATGAAACTGTGCGTATATGTATCTCTCATCAATAATGCCAAGATTAATGGCCAGGAATTGCACACGTGTCATCATCTCATTAAAACGTTCCAAAGTTATAAAAGCATGATTCAATAACATGACTTTGGCCAAAATTTTGGGGGCACATCACAGATCACAGGTTCGAGTCTCAACATGTTTCAAAATATAGTTGAAGGTAATCAACGTTGGAGTATTTCCAATATATTAAATCAGAGTTTCACTTATGGACCTTAACTATAATTACCTCGTAGTCTATAGTAGTTATGTCAATGGCCTTTTGCTCAAACAAGATCACAATAAAAAATAGAGAATCTTACAGATAAAAAAGTCAAAAACAATAAACACATTTTAAGTTTGGGTTGCTCCATTCTTTTATATATAATATATATATGTTCGTATGCACCAATTTAGCTAAACAGAAGGCCACAAACGACACTAAGTCCTTTATAAAATCAACAAGCCTGTTCAGTACATTGTATTAACAAGTAAGCCAAGATTTCTACTACTCTTTTATTTTTTCAATCACGGAGTGCGGTCTAATCTAATCTCGTAGGCCAGACATGCCATTTACAATATTACCCTCAAGCCTGGTTGCTGGTGGTCGTGTGAAGTCCATCAGAATTGCCCTTCGTTTCCTTCTTCTTTAATTCTCTCATGGTGGATCTCCACCTGAAGAAAGTACCAAACAGGACTTCCATATCCTCTAGGGTTCTTCCCCGTGTCTCAGGTAGCAATGTGTAGAAGAAAATCCATGCTACAGTCGCAACCCCTGCGAACAAAAAGAAAGCCC
Organism: Fraxinus excelsior; assembly: GCA_019097785.1. NCBI lineage: Eukaryota > Viridiplantae > Streptophyta > Magnoliopsida > Lamiales > Oleaceae > Fraxinus > Fraxinus excelsior. The sequence continues at coordinate 15,530,910 of CM032641.1, read as the reverse complement.
CTCCAATTGTAATGCTCTTGTAAAGGGATAAAAATGTCATTAATATCACCCCACTGACGACTCTATTAACCGCGACTCCTATACTGCACCCTTGAGCCCTTAGCTTTAACGGGAAGATCTCGGAGCTGTAGACCCATGCAATGGGACCCATCCCAATCGAGAAAAATGCAACACATGCTAATGTCATGAAGATGCACAAGGCAACTGCCCACGTCAATTTTTGATCGGGATAGTGATTGATTATGGTCAATCCAGTGGCTAGGCTCGCGAGGGAGAATATAACACCACCACAACTTGTGAGGAGCAAAACTCGCCGTCCAATCCTGTCTAGCAAAAATGTGGACACTAGGATGGAGACTGTCTTTGAGACTCCTACTGCTATAGTGGCAAGTAGTTTCTTATTATCACTTTTCATACCGGCTTTTTCAAAAATTCTAGGACTGTATATCACAACAGAATCTATACCAATCGCTTGTTGGAAAAAATGTATACCAATGCCTGCCAACATAATGTGTAGGACCCTCGGAGTAGGGTGGAGGAACATTTCTTTCCATACATCCTCGCCATGGCTTCGTTTTGGAACAGAAACGACGTCATCGTTGCAATTTTCTGGCAATCCTGCAGCCTCTTTAATATCAGCCAATCTCATTTGGGACTCCTCTGATGAATCCGAGGTTTTGTTCAAGACTTTTCTTGCATCGCCTAAACGACCTTGCATGACTAGCCACCGGGGTGACTCGGGCATGGCTAGGACACCCAAACCTAGGATTACCGATGGAATTGCACTAACACCAAGCATGAGTCGCCAGCCCAAGTTCCTTGGAAGCTTGGAAAATGCATAATTTGATATATATCCTAACAATACACCTACAAAACAATTTAAAATGTCCATCACCCAAAAAAAAAAAAAAAAAAAATTGTACGGAGCTCAAGATAAAGAATTTTAATTTATACACATTTTTACCTTTATATAAGAGTAGTAACCTTAACAAAGTAATTTGATTCTTTAAATTAGTATTTTAATATGAAAGAGAAGTAGACACAAAGGAGCTAGACTGCTAGAGTTGAAAACTATCAAGTAATTAGTTTGGTCCAACCAATGCAATGCTTATGATTAAATTTAGATAATTAGGCTTTTGTCAAACAGCTAACCATAGCTTCTATTTGATAGTCATTATTTGTTTGACAAAATAAAATTTTGAAGAGTGAATTTTTGAAAAATATATAATTAAAAAATAGAAAAAATTTATAAATTTACGTATATAATAAATAATATTTTATTATATGAATATGTGATTGAAAATGAGTATATATAAAAAAGAATTTTTGTATAATGGCTGTTAAAATTAATAATTAATTTTGATCGCATATTTTACATGATTCACAACTTTTCAACATTACATTCTATCAACTTTTATCAAAATCTACTGAAAATTTGATTTTAATCTCCCATGAATTCTTCGGAGCTGGCCAGAAGGCTGGTTAAATAAAAGAATACTATATTATATAGGTAATAATTTAAAGATAAAAAACTAGGAATTACAAAGAACAGAACCAAACGGATAAAAATTTAACACCAGAAGGAATAATAATTATCTGTTCAAATAACCAATTAAAAAAAAGTTAAATTGAGAAACCAGACAATGACTTCTCATGTGAATACACAATTTCATTTTTACCTTATAGTTTACGGTTTATAAAATTATTGAAACTAAGACTAATTTCTTAATTAACTAACAATTATGAAGAAATTAATCTTTGGGAAAAAATTGAAATGAAAATTTTCAAACTTGTTCTTCCTAGAAAAAAATTATGTGTTACATGCATTTAAAACTTAAAAGTAAATTGTCAGAAATTGTTACCTAAAAAAACAAGAATAGACCATGAAATAAAAACAAGAATAGAAGATTTGCGTCAAAATTATAGTAGGAGAAAAACTACGTGCGACCTCTTGGCCCAATCCCTCCGCTATCACCACATATTCTATTTTTGTCCTCATAATTTTAGTTCAACATATACTTCTCACCACGTACTTCTCTTGTGCTTTTCGGATCAAGACAAACAAAATTCGAGTCATTGTAACAAAAATGTCATATATGTGTCTATGCTCAATCTATGCACATTTTAGTATGTGTGAGAATATGTACCAGCATTGATGAAGACTTCAGGGAAAGAAGTGAGGAATCCACGAGATGCGGCCGGAGATAACTCAGCGGTATACACGGGAGCTATCATCAGAGCATAGCCGACTCCGATCCCAGCAACGAACCGGCCGAACATAAGAAATGCATAGTTGGTGGCGAAGGCCATTAAAAAAGCTCCGGCAAAGAAGATTGCCCCCGCCAAGACTATGGTGTAACGGCGGCCAATCCAGTCGGAGGTCCGTCCGGCAAAGGCGGATCCAACAAGGGCGAAGATATTTATGGTCCCTACTAGGATCTCTATTTCGACATCGGTGATTTTGAGGTCGTCCTTGATGTAGATTATTGCTCCACTCATCACTCCTGTATCTGTAAAAATTATGAACAACTTACACATGAACGAAACTAAATCTTATTGAAGCACGAATCAGTATTACTATTGTTATTATTATTATTACCGTATCCGAGTAAGATTGATGACATTGAAGCTAAAAGAGAGCAAGCTAAAGCAAACTTGTTTCTCTTATGCTTCTTGGGGAGGGCCAAATCGGAAACCGGCAGCTGGGATTGGTTGGTGTCTCCATTTTTTTCTGGGTTTTGAACAGCCATAGGAATAGATTTGGAGCTTAATTTGGAGTGAGTTTCGAGGACCAATAATTTGTTAATTCCTTTATCTTTCAGAAGATAAGATACCCAGTGTGAGTTCTTTTGGTGTATACTAGTACACATATATAGACGATAGAGCACAAAATTGTGGTAAATATTACATAATGGCAAGGCATTGGGATTTTTTTTTTTCAACATCGATTTTGACAATTTTTTAATAGCATCATTTATGGAATTTTGGAAAAATCAATATTTGTTAGTTTTTTGGACACTAGAATGTTTGAAGGGTAAATCCCCCTTGCCAGAAGGGGGCGCCCCTTTTCTGGCAAGGAAGGGGAGGTCCCCCTCCCTCCCCCATTTTGGACAAAAATCCATTTTGACATAGTAATTTGATGAAGAGTTTGTGATAAAAAAAAAAATAAGGAAAAATTTGAGTTTGCTTGTAATATTATTTAATTGGAAATGTGTGACTAAAAATAAGACATGAAAATATTTTTTAAGATAAATAGGACCAAACAATGACTATATTGGCAATTTTCTCTTGACTTTCACCTTCTTCATGATCATCATCATCACTTACATCCCATGTTATTTGGAGTGCTTTCTTTTTAATGAATCTATTCTTTTTTTCTCCATTTTCTTCTTTCTTTTGGAATCGATGATTTTTGCCAAAAAATTTCCATTTCTTAATAAAAAGAATTAGATCATCAAGTTATTCCTCATTCATATTTTCGCTTGAAGTGCATTTATCGACTACGAATTTTAATGCAATTTGGCATCTTTCCCCTTTTTTGTTTTTCAATATTTTTTCCTTTGTCTCGGTGTTATTTAACTTATATATCATCAATGCCCAAGAACTCTTCCAATGAATATGTGTTGATATCTTTGGTGTTTTCTATCAACATTCTCAATGGAGTCCATTCTTCTGAGAGTGATCTAAAAATTTTACTTACAAAGCTCACCATTAGTATATTTATAATCAAAACATTTAAGGTCATTAACAATATTGGTGAAGCGAGTAATCATGTCAACAATATGTTCATTTTCTTTCATTAAGAAATTTTTAAAATATTTAACTAAGAGATTTTTCTTAGTTTCTTTCACTTTACTAGTTCCAACATGAGTAATTTCTAAAGCATACCAAATATCATACGTGGAATCACATGTAGTAATACGATTAAATTAATTTCTATCTAAAGCACAATATAGTAAATTTTTGGATCTAGCATTTAAAGACAATTTTATTTTATCATGTTCGTTATATTCCTCTCTAAGTTTAGACATTATTTGATCCGATTTACTATCCTCTTTAATAACCTTTTTAGGCACATAGGGACCAAATTCAATAACTTCTCAAATATTATAATCTATTGATTGAATAAATATCGTCATCCTAATCTTCCAATAGTTATAATGATTTGAAAGATGCGGTTAGCCATTACTCAAGATTGTGAAATTTTTAAAATTGAGCACATTGCTCCGATACCAATTCAAAGTCCAAGATTGGCTAGTCAAGAGAGGTGTGAATTAGTTTCTAATTTTTTTCGAATAATTAACTAAAATCACGTAAGTTAAAAATACGTTGATAAATTAATAATCATGAGCTAGTTCAAACAAGTAGATCAATCAAATAATAAGTGCAAATAAACGAAGACAACTAAACACAAGTAAACAAATGAGTGAAATAATATAATTTGCATAAAGTAAAAGCATTAAGCACATGTTTGGTACACATTAAAATTTTCATTTTCATTCTTATACTCATTTTCAACCACACATTTTTTAATAAAATAATATTTTCCATCACATCAATAACTTTTCCTTCTTTTTCAAACACACATTCTCCATCAATCTACTATTTCAAAATACATTTTTTTCAAAATAATGTGGATCAAACACACCCTTAGTAAAAGGAATAGAGATTGCAACCAATATATTTATTGAGATTCAATCCAATGCAATGATCTACGTCCCCCGTTACCAAGCTGTCCAGCACGAACAATATTCTTCATTAATCTACTATTTCAGAATATATTCTTCCAAAATAATGTGGATCAAACACGCCCTAAGTAAAAGGGATAGAGAGTGCAACCGATATAGTTATGGAGGTTCAATTCGATGCAATGATCTACGTCCCCCATTACTAAGCTCTCCAGCACGAACAATGCCTTTTTCACTATGTTGATTGATTTATGGTGCAATCCAACATCTTACAACGATTCCAGTAACTTACAAGCAAGGAACATCGATCCTTATACAATATTGAGTTTTACGGGACCTCAACACGATCCACACTATTGAGCTATACATGATCTCAATATAACTCACACGGTGACTTACAACAATGATCACCGATCTTTATACAATGTTGATCTTTAAGGGATTTCAACACGACCCACAATCTAAATAAATTTTACAAATGAAATCTTCTCTTCTTAATGAATGATAAATTCAAAGTTGAGTACATGAAAAGAAGTAGGCTAACACTTTAATAGATAGCAATTACTGAAGTTCAAGTGTTGTGTTAGAAATTTTTTGATGAATATGATAATCAAAACTTAAATTCATTCAATCAAAGTTTCAATATGAAAAAGTAGAAATGTTTATACAATGTAAATATCAAGAACTATTTCAAAAATATATTTCTCTTTTAAGATAGATATAAATAAGTTAAGCACAAAAAAAAATGAAAAACTTTGATGATAGAAATGATTTTCAAAGATAAAATCAATCAAAAGTTTTTCTAAACAAATAAATTCATAAAAATAAAATAAAGAGTAAAGATCAAATATTTTATCTCAAAAGAACCTCTCTATAATGCTCTTATAAGTGTTCTTTTGAATGCAAGAAGATGTATTTATAGGAGCAAAACGTCAAAACTCTCTCCAACCGGACGTCCCTACAATACCGAACGGTAAACCAGTCGTTGCGTCAGAAAATCAGAACAGTTGGATTTTTTACCGTTAGAACTAAACTGCCATACCGACGTTAGGACGTTGACCGCTGATCATTGCCTTTTTTGTTTTTGTTTTTGTTTTTTGAGATGTGATCTAAGTTCAAGTATCAATTTGAAAAACTAATCTTACTTTTGATTAAAAATATTTTAGACAAATGATATGAAAATAACTCTTTGTGCACTAAATGATTTTTGAGTTATTGTCATTCATTACTAAATATCAAATTGGTATACCTTTAAATATGATTTCGAAAGCATAGTCTTTGATCTTGCTTCGCAATTTCTTTCATGTTTGACTCTTAAACTCTTGATCTTGATCTTTGTTGACATTTGACTTTAATGCTTGACTTCAATCTTGATATTCTTCATGAGCCCGATTTATAATATGTAGATTTTGACAATGCTCGATTATTAAACTATTATCACTCAAAATCAATTGTTAGAGACAATATTAATCTTGTTTGTTATGATCAAAACATTAAGGATGAAATCAACCATTGCTCAAACAAGATCACAATAAAAAATAGAGAATTTTACAGATAAAAAAGTCAAAAACAATAAACACATTTTAAGTCTGGGTTGCTCCATTCTTATATATATACTAGTTTTGTATTTGTTGAGGACATATTAGTGTTGCATGCCCATTATTTTTTTTTTTTTTTTTTTTTTTTTTTTTTTTTTTTTTTATAACATATTCTTACACAGGCGTATACATACATGAAAATTCTTGTCGTTGTTTTCAAATGTGTTAAAAAAATCTGCATTATTTTCCCTTTGGTCCCAGCCCATAAATGGAAACTGAGGTTCTCAATTTAATCCTTGTAAGAACAATACAAAGCCATAGGAACTCCAAAAGAGACAAAATGCAATGACAACATATATATTACAATTATTTCTTTCCTATATTTTCTCCTGCTAATATGTTACTCCGTCCTTCAGCTTCCTGAATAGAAAGGATCCAGTGCCAATTGATGGTAAGACTGTAACATCAAAATTATCAGCATATTATTCGACAATTACAGATCATTGTACTCAGATTTATGAAAATTGAAAAATGTAGAAGCATCTAAACAACTCTATTAAAAAGAGTATTACACAATAGCAGATATATATGGTAAGCATATAAGCCGAAGTGAACTAAGCATAATTGAGAATTTTATTCCAATAGTATAGGGTGATAAATTGGAATGCAGTCAGAATCTTTAAGTGACAAGCTATGCAAACTTAAGTGACTGGTAAATAGCACAAATCTTGAAGTACAAGTTTAGCTATAAGATAAATAATTCTCTCATGTCTTGACAAAAAGGAAAAAAATAGAAGTGTAACAAAAGAAAAACTTGGATGCGGGCTAAATTCTCAATAGAAAATCTGGTTGTAGTTTTTTGGTGTAAAACCACACAATATGGTATTATAAATCATTATTCGGATATACTACGATGAACAAATAAAATATTTTTTGATTTAAAAGAAATGAATTATTTCTTTTTGTCGATCTACTTGTTGAGCTTTAAGCTTCCACGTTCAGTCCCATGATAAATCACACACGATGACTCGTCAAAATCAATCCCTTAGCTTATTAGTTTCGTAGCTCCCAAACAAATCAAAGCTCTCACCATCAAAACTGATAGACATCTTCAGAAGTGCAAAGACTCGATCCATATCATTTCTCCAAAAAAAAAAAAAAATCCTTCATATTCATTATTATCTTGATTGGCAGATGAATTGAAGAGATGAGGACAGGACATTTCATCTCTCAGTAAATGATCAAAAAGCCATATTGTAGTCTCATAATGAGATCCGACAAAGAAAAACTGTTTCGAAGTCATTTATTAGTTAAATAAAATGCTAAAAGCAACTATAATGTCTTAGTTAGCCTCTTGGGAATGCCTTATGTCCAGTTCATATTTTAGACAATTACAGGAACAAATACTCATACATGAGAAGTAAATAAGTAGTGAGTTGAAAATCACAATGCCTGATCTATATCTCTTTCCACCTTTACTTCCCAAATGTAAATTTCTCATTTTCTCATCGAATACAAAGATAGCATTTAGTTTTCAAAACCTCATTTCTCTCAATTGAAACCGGGATTCTATTTTAGTAAAAATATTAAAACAGTCACAAGAATTCAAGCTCAAGAATGTCCACCCATCCATCTTAATTTAATCAAAATTGGAAATAACCATATTATTTTCATAATAAATAACTTAGCTAAACATAATCTCCTCCCAGCCAGAATCTTTAGTAACAAGAGTCACATTATGGCAACATGACTAATATTTTTATTCATTTACTCTAGATTACAAATTCCAAAATCTCTTCAAGTTCGCAACTTCCAATTACAATCATGTATATTATTTATACAATAACCACAAATGACAACTACCCACGAACTGCAACAACAAATAGAAACTAACATCAAGAAGATAATCAAATTCTAATATAGAAAATTTAACAAACAACCCAGGAAAACAAACTAAAAGGAAAACATTCTTAACAAAAAATGCACAGTCACTCAATAAAAATGAAAGCAGAATACGAATTGATAGCTAACAAAGACACAATATTGGGGATTTTTTTTTCTTACCGGGCCATTGAATCCGGTGTCTTCAAACATCAAACACTGGTCGATGGGGACTGAGACGGTTTTATCTTGGCATGAAATTTTGGTTGTTCGATTGGCCCTAAGAACGGAAATTGACAGCTTGAATGTAGCGGCAAGTGAGAATCTGAGAAAGGTGTTTTAGAGAGTTGGGAAACTTAACCCAGTGGAATAGAGGGGTCTAGGGAGAGAGATAGTGAGAGAAGAGAGGTGATTACGGTTGAACAGAGAGAACGGCGAGAGCGGGGTACTCAGAAATCAGGGGTGTCTGAGATGGGGCAAGAAGCAGCTGCACAATGGGAGATGATAATTAAAATGCAAGAAAAAACAATATTTCCAAAAGCAACAACTTCAATATATCGATTCAAGAACCCAACAGGAAAACCCATAAAACTAATCCACATTTTTGAGTTAATAAGGAAAAAAAGGGGTTTAATCAGAACTAAACCCAAGAAGATACTAAGATTACCTGAAGTAGGGTAACGAATTTACATTTCATTTCTTAATTAGCAAAGTAAACCTACCCAGAGAAGAATAGAAAATTAAAGCGAAAGTGTTGTGAAAAAGTTGATGAAAATGAAGAAACTATTACCTCGGATTCTGTCGGAGTGCGGATTGAAACGAGAGTCACCTGCAATTATTTTAGAGAGAGATATATCAGAGAAGGGTGTTGGCTTAGAAATGATGAAAGGGAATTAATGGTGGTGGAACCCGTGCGTGCAAGGGGAGTTTCCTCCTCTCCGTGCGCGCACGGATAGCAGCAACACTCTCCACGCTGTTTCGTGCGTGCACAGAGAGTTTATTAATGTTTTTTTTCAACTTTCAATTAAAAAAAAAATCCTCCGCAATTACTAATAGTTAAACATAGTATCAGACAAAAATTAAAACTGAAAAAATCAAAAACCTGATGAAGATTGTTTTGCCGCTTCATAGCGCTACTGAGAAGAAACGAGATGAATAATTTATTTGTTGCTTAAAATCAAAATATATTAACGAGAGAAAAAGGATATTGTGTCATTGCAATTGCATTTAGTGCATTTGTATGTATAATTTGGAAAGTGGCAAAATACATATAGTGTAAATAATCGGTTTGTAGATTTTTTTAAAAAAAAATAAGTGAAGAATGTTGGAGTTAGATTATAGACAACAGTTTAAAGTTATAAGAACGTTGGAATTAGATTATCGACAATAGTTTAGAATCATGTTACATAAAATGTTTACTTCTAAGCAATTCTCATTCAGGAATAGGGAAACAAATATGATATTAAATGTTTTACAAGAAAGTATATCTAGGTAAACAAAACAATTAGAATTGTGTGGAAATTATTTTTTATTTGTGATTATATTTACCTCAAATTAATTAATTGGACAGGTAGATTGAAATTAGCAACTGTGAATCGATTCTTGAACTTCTAGTTACAACTGTAATTATAAAAAGTTGATATGTTAAAAACAACAGCGACACCATCAGACCAGATAGAAGTTTCAAAATTTGACATAGAAGTCAATTTCAAAGATATCATTACGATATTTGAAGTTGTCTTCAATGTTAAATTATCGAATGTCTGTCTGGTCAATGGTGTCGCTGCAGTTTTTAATATCAAGTTTTTATAGTTGCAGTCGTGTTCGGAAAATTACTTGCAAATGATTTGTAAGGTGTTAAGAAGTGCTGGTGGAATTTTTATAGCTGAAAAACAAGCAGTGTAACATCATTTAAAAAGTTAATTTTACACTTACTCAAGTATGGTATTTGGAAAGAAAGTATGCAAACTGAATATATATTCATTTCGATAGATGATTATATTTATAGGGAGAATTTGAATAAAATATAAGAGATATGAGGTTGAACCACAGTCAATTAGGAGTGAAATAATTGAATGTATTTACGGGTGGAAGGTGTTGAGGCTAGTGGGATGATAGTTGAGAAGTGGGTAGGTGGAAATTGGTTGGTAGGTGAAAGATGGATTCTATATTAGATTGATTTTATGAAACGATTGGCTTTGGAGTAATATTTGAGTAATAAATTTTACGAAAAAAAATAAATTAATTAATATTTGTATTGAATTACTATTTATTTATTGTGTATTTATTTAGCGTACAGTATATAAATAAATTCGAAAATATTAGAAAATATATTCAATTTGATAAATTTGAAAATTACACAAGTGTTTATTTGTTTGACAACACTATAAAGATTTTTAAAAATAATCATAGGAGGGGTGTTGTTCGAAAAAGTTTTAATTTAATTAGCAAGAAATTTTAAAAATCTAAAAACATTCATATATTAGGATTACTTCCGTTTGTATATACTAAAATTTAAATACGTAGTGTATTTAAGGTGTTTAATATTTGAACAAATAAATAGATTAGTAAAATAGTATAACTTCTTTTCATATTTTATACACATTAAACTTTGTAAAGTAGTATTTTCGATATAGAATAATTGATTGCAAATTATAATTGAGTTCGAAAAAGTGCATATTTTCCTGCTGATCCAAACTTTCATATAAAATTACAAGATGTGGTACATATCAACTTTGATCATTTTTATATTTGTCAACCAGTAATATCATAATTAGCGAGGATGCAGGAAGTATTCATTGTAGCAGATATCAACGACAAGCTTTCGTCTATACGCAATCATCATGTCTGCAGAAACTGTTTCTATTGGGTAGCCTAAAACAAAGCATTCTATGTATTTGAGCAGGAAAATTTCACAATTTGTCCTGCGAAATGAATAATTTTATATTCAGTGTAATGAACAGAGTAAATGTAAAATTATTATATTCAGTGTAATGAACACAGTAAATGTAAAATTATACGAAGGAAGAAATAGAATATTATAGTGATAAATAAATGCATTATATTTTTACCCGTTATGCACAGCAGTGTGATATTGTTTGATATCAATTGCCAGTGGTATGTCTGGAATTTTCTTCACGTAGCGCCTGTAGTTTTCAAATTTTATGTTCATCAGTATTCCTCTTGTTAAGTCAATCACCGCGTTTGAATGTGCTTGAATTTGTTCTGGTGTATGAACGTTGTCACTGCAGTCGTATATTTCAACTTTCCATTCGGGAATGTTCACAAAAAATAGATACCACGTGTTGACTGGGTAGTAACATGGAATCAATAGGTATTTGCATCTTAACCACGAACGACCAGCTGTTGGTAAAACGCTATTTGTGTACTGCACGATCACGGGGAAATTCCCAACATCTCCAATAGTGTTTCTGTCTTGAATTTCTAAGTGGACCATCATTTGGCGAGTACACTCCGCTTCATAGTTGAAGTCTAGGATTGCATATTCTTTTGAGGCTGGGGAGGATTTGTCGTTAACGAGCCGCCGTAACAGTGTTAATTCTTGATCAATACTCTAGGAAAAAAAGTAGATGTAATTTGTAAAATATTATTTATAAAATTTAATGTATTATGAAAAATGGATTTTACTAACCATAATAGTTATAGCCAGGGGCGAATCCAGCCCTGAAGTTCAGCACGGGCGGCCGACGATCATTGACTGTTGACCGCAACGACAAGAATGACGATATTGATTATTAATTTTTAATTAAATAATATTAAAAATTGTTCGATTAATATATAAATACACTAAAGCGTATGAATGATATAATATTAAAATATAATCCAATACAACCCAAAAGAAAAATAAGTAATAAAACTTCACTTCATAACTGTACGCTCAAATAATTGGAATCTCTGTGGTCTCATATTTTGAAAGCGCTACAAGATTGTCTCATTATCAATTTTTTTAAAAACTTATTGCTCAATGTACACTTTCAAATTGTCATTCAACTAGTTATTCCCCATTTTGTTGCGCAAGAACAAATTCCCCAATTAAAATTTTTTTTAAATCCCTAAATTTACCAATTAACTAATTCACAATTTCCCTAATTCAGAAATTCACAAAAATTTCCACTCCATAAATTAGTCAAAGAAAAATATTGAAATAAAATAAAAAAGCAATAAATTAAAGTAAGTTAACTAATTAAATATATTAAACATATATAATTATGCTAGAAAAAAAATAGTGTTTACCAAATGACATTGTGCCTAAGTTTTTATAATTCAAAGGAAAGATCACGGGTTTGAATATTTACAATTACAATTGCATTAAATCGCCCAACTTAACAAATAGTATTTTGCTAAATTTTTTGTCAATATTAAGGAGTGGCATGATGGTCTAAGCCTTCTCTAACCTAGCACAAGGTCACAAGTTCGAATCTTATCCAACCCCCAACCTATTGCATTAATTTTAGTAAAAGTAGTAGAACTAAAAATATTTTTCAAACAACTAAGTTGGAGGAATTCGAACCTGAGATCTACAACGTAAAAAAGCAACAACTTACCAACTGAGCTACATCGCATGTTTAAGAGTGTAATGAATTCCAGTAATATAATCTTAAAGTTTATCTTTTGTCAAAAATAAAAAAAAAAGTTTTTTTCTGGCGGATCCAGCCCGGGCAGCCGCGGGGGCTGGCCAGGTGCTGGATCCGCCCCTGGTTATAGCTTGCGTTATGTCCAGGATAGATTCGAGGAAATTCCTTTCATGTAGGTTGTTGTTCGGATCTTTCCAGAATGTTCTGTACAACATAATTTAATTTAAGTTAAAATGTACAAAATTTAAATAATGTTATCGAAAAGGATGAGATACAAATAGATTTATTACCATGGATCAATTTTTGCTATCCAATCTGTAACTATTTTGCATCTTTCTATACAACAGTATTCCAAAGGATAATTTGTTGGTGGTATGAAAAACTGTATCTTTTTTCCTTTGTTTCTCTTTTCCACTGCTTCTGTGGAAATATTTTCGGTCTGTTGAGATGCTGATGCATGTTGGATATTAGGGCTCGTATGGACAGGAGTATCTTCATGGAGAGAATGTACAAGATGTTCCATGTGTGATTCCCATGTGGATAATTTGTCAAGAAGATTGACATTTTGTTCATTAATGTAAGTCCGCACTGAACTTAAATTGGTATCCATGTGGTTTTGCGTAGTAGAATGCATGGCATGATTTTCTTCTTGTAACATGTGATGCTGATTAAATAATTCTCTCTGTTGTTGAAGAATGGTGTCATACCGGTGTTTTAGTCTATGTGATTATTCCATGGTGGTTGTTTCCAAGCGGTTGTAGAACTGAGATACATCTGATGCAATTTTGTTCTCATATTGTTGCATAAATGAGACACATCCGATATAATATGCTGCCTATGTGTATCTAACAGTTCTTCCATTTCTTGTCTTGTGATGTAATTAGAACTGATATGAGGAGAGTCTGAAGTAGTTGGAATGAAAGTAAGAGGAATAGGTGGCGCGGTATCAAGTTGATGGAGTTGTTGAGGGATGTTGTCTGACTCTCATGTGATAAGTCTGTGAAGTACGCTATGTCCGTGGTCTTCTGGCATTGAAAGAGATATATACCAGATTGTTTGTAATTCTTGATTTGTAGGTTGTAATATTGTTTTTGCTAAAATCTGTAAGTATAATAAAATATTTAAATAATGCGTTTAAAATTTCTCCATAAGTAAAAAAGAAAATTTAAGTATATTGTTAGAAGGAATGTAATGAATACGTGAAATACCTCTTGAGTAGATAAAAATTGCCTGATTACATTTTCTGTTAATACTCTCTGCGGCCTCCATCTGTACATTCTTGGTGTTCTTATTACTCTACCTTTAGGTTGTCCAAATTTTCGGCCAATCCGAGGAAATGCTTCGTATATCCAATACTTATATAAAGTAGAAATATATATTAGATATATAAGATTAAAAATCAATAAATAAAATATAAATAGAGTATATAAAAAATAAAAATTAGAAAAGTAATACCTGAAATGCAAGTGGGTATCCATGTAATGAATATTTTGATTCGAGTTGTTCATTCTGGTGCATTCTTTGTACTCGTTCTATATGTGATGCTTGTAATTATTTTAGTAAAACATTATATGATTGGCGGCCCCACGGATATGCAAGAAAATCATTAACATTTTCAACCATGGATAAAGTTTTTTGATCAATATATCTTCCCGTAGGCTTCAAAGTGCATTCTACGAACATTACTAAGCCAAGTTTGAATTTGTCATTCATTTTCACAAAGGTGAAATGCTTCAGATAGTGTTGTCATTTTGATTCTGCTCATCCCATTGAAATATTCATCCTTAAGTCGATTACCAGCAAAATGAAATTCTAAAGGTATTTCGTGACAAGGTAATCCTGTTATGAGGTAGAACTCATGCATACTAAAGCGGGCCAGCTGATCATTTAATTTGACCCAAATTTCATTCATTTTACCGCAATGAACAAGGCGCATTATAAACTCGTGAACCAATATACCACTAAACTGTTGTTCTTCTTCAGATTTATGAAAAACACTACATATGAATGCATGAAAGTTGCTACCCATTAAATCCGCCTGCTGTTCTGTGTTGATAAGCTCAAGAAAATTCCTAAGATACTGATGATTAGGATATTGAGTTACGCCATCAGAATACCAATGGTTTGGATGAAGCAAGTATTCCAAAGACATCTGTATAGATAGAAGATAAGGAAAATATTTTATATATATGTCTAATAAAATTTTACTGATTTATGGAATATATGATTTTATGTATTTCATTTATTATGTTTGTAGCAAATAAGAGGGAACAAAATTAATGATAATTTATTGTATTGCTTGTAATATGTGATACTATATTAATAAAAATACACATGCTTTACAATAAGTAATTTTTCGTTTAAAGGTTATCACAAATTTATAACCTAATATTGAAGTTCTTGAAACTGTATTTGCAGCAAAAGTTTGGAGTTATATAATTAGAAAGACAACACGTTTTAAATATACTATAATACTAATTTGTTGCAATTATATTACAATTTATTGTAATTATATTATAATTTGTTGTAGCATCCTAAAAATACTACAATTTTTAAAATGACAATAAGAATGAATGTATAAATTACTAAATAACGATAAGGATACAAATGGACGATTTTATTATGAAATTATTAAAAATATAAAATTATTGAATATTTATAAGATGAAGATTAACATACATTTTTCGAATAGATAGTTCAAAGTTTGAGTGCTGGTGAAATTATGTTTATGGAGAGAAACTATTGAACGTCGAAAATATAAGTGGATTTTTCTTGCACGAAGTAGGTTTTTTGTTTTACCTTTAGCTAGTAACAAAGGTTAAATAAGTGGTTGGGTTTGAATCATGTGAAAAATTAAATAAGTGGTTGGCAAGGTTTGGTCAGAATCATTTATTCGTTTGGCTTTACAGGTGGAATAGAAAGATTGGCAATTTTGTGTCGTATATTAAAGATAGTAGAATGGTTGGTAAAAAGTGGGTAGGTGGAGAGTAATGATATTAGTATTAATGTATATGATTATTATTGTATTTATATTTAATGTGAAGATTAATGTAAAATTCAAAACAAATTTATTTTATCATGTTAAATTGGTAAGTTAAATATAGAAACAATAATAAGTATATAATAATTCATTCAACAATTCAATCAATATATAAATACAAAATATTTATTACATTATTAAATTCGAGAAGTTTATTTATTTGACAGATTTTATTAATATATTACTAAGCCTAGGAATTTTAGTTGGAATGCCATACATTTTAATTATTATTTAACAGCCAATGTATAAAAAAAATAAAAAAAATTGCTCTATTTAAATTAAAATTTCAGGCACAAATGAATTTTTTATGAACAATATATTTTTTTGTTCGATAAAATATGCCTCCAAAATTAATAGCTATCGTACGTTAAAAGTTCATATCCTGATTAAATTAAAATTGTTTGGAATAAGAATATGATTTTTTAAAATTTACATACTGCACGCTAAATACATATTTACAAATTGCATTAATATTTGAATTGATTGAATTAAGTTGATACTTACGAAAGAAAAAAAAAGATAGAATTGTCCCCGGGTGCGCACGGGGAGAAAAAGAATTTTTTTTCCTCTTTGTTTAAGCCAACTTGATGCAATTCAATTAATCAAAATATTAATTCAAGAATATAAAATATTTATTATAGGAAATTTCAATAGTGTATTTACTTAACAAATAGTATATAATACATATTACAAAATTGCATACATTTTTCCTATTTTATGTTTCATTTACAATTAAAAAAAAAAGATATTGGTAAGTATATATTATTTAATATATTTTTTAAAATGACATATTCTCAATATTTAAATATTTCGTTTTTAATTAAAATTCAAAACAAACTTAATTTACTACCAATTAAATATAAAAACAATAATACGCATATAATAATTCATTCAACAATTCAATCAATGAAAATATTAATTCAATAGGTAAATACAAAATATTTATTACATTATTAAATTTGAGAAGTTTATTTATTTTAAGCCAAACAATTTTAGTTGGAATGACGCATATTTTAATTATTATTTAATAGCTAATGTATCAAAAAACAATTGCTCTATTTAAATTAAATTTTGTGGCATAAATGATTTTTTTATGAACAATATATTTTTTGTTTCGATAAAATATGCCTCTAAGCAGCTATCGTATCAAAAAAGTTGTCCTGATTAAATTAAAATTATTTGGAATCACAATATAATTTTTAAAAATTTATAGACTGCACGCTAAATACATATTTACATAGATTGTATTAATATTTGAATTGATTGAATTAAATTGATATTTACGTGAAAAAAAAACAGATAGAATTGTCCCCGTTCTCCCCGTGTGTGCACGGGGAGTCTTCCTTTCCCCGTGTGCGCACGGGGAGAAAAAGAAATTTTTTTTTTCCCTCTTTGTTTAAGCCAACTTGATGCAATTCAATTAATCAAAATATTAATTCAAGAATATAAAATATTTATTATAGGAAATTTCAATAGTGTATTTACTTAACAAATAGTATATAATCCAGATTACAAAATTGCATACATTTTTCCTATTTTATGTTTCATTTACAATAAAAAAAAAAGATATTGGTAAGTATATATTATTTAATATATTTTTTAAAATGACATATTCTCAATATTTAAATATTTCGTTTTTAATTAAAATTCAAAACAAACTTACTTTACTACCAATTACATATAACAACAATAATAAGCATACAATTCAATCAATGAAAATATTAATTCAATATGTAAATACAAAATATTTATTACATTATTAAATTTGAGAAGTTTATTTATTTTACAGATTGTGTTAATACATCATTAAGCCAAGCAATTTTAGTTGGAATGACGCATATTTTAATTATTATTTAATA